>CM076579.1:362904732-363125794 GCA_034641835.2 Pinus albicaulis
CCCGAACAGTCACCTTGTGTCTTCGCTTTTGTTCACCCCTGAATGCTGCGTAACAAACTTCCTAGAAAATCAACATAACGAAAAACATTCCCTAACCATGCATATTACCCTTCTGTCGGTGCTTTTCCCCAAGATCAACTGACAACCGTGTTGGCTTTCCCAGCTGGAGACCGCACCAAACGATCCACATTTATTTCGTTAGGTGATGGGTGTCCTATCGACCTAGCCACCGAGCCGCCTCCTACATGCGACGGCCACATTCATTGGTGGAAACAAAAACTATTTTAAAACGGGTTCGAATAAATTCACAATTTTTTGTTTTGATATACACCTTTAGCATAGTTTCTTTGTTTAATTTTACAAGTTGTTAAAATTATCAATTATTTTAATTTTAATTTTTTCTTAACAATTAAAATTTTACAACAAAATAGCACTCTATCTAACAAGATTTTGATGCCAATCTAAATAGCACTAGCACCAATATCATCAATCCATCCCACACACAATTGTAGTGAAATTCAACTCACACAAGTTGTTTTATTGAAAAAAACTTGCAAGAAAACTAAATCAATAAAATAATGTGTGAATTTAGAAATAAACTCCATTCAAAGAAAAATACTACAATTTCCATTTTTTCCAATAGTCCAAATACTACAACTTCCATTTTTTCCCATAGTCCAATGAACACATAAGCATGCCATCTAATTCTCATTTGAAAAAAATAACAATTTCTTTTATTAAAAAGAAACAATTACCATTTCAAAACGATCAAAAGCAATTTATAAACAACTGAAAGTTCCACATTTACAAATCCTTGGCGCATAAGTCTTCCAACAACCTCGCCAATTCTAAGCATCAAGCCATAAAGTAGTCATATAAGATATTTGAAATTATGACATAAATGCTTCCAAACGACTACTTGGAATATGAAATAGAGAAAAATATAATTCAAACAAAACACGTCCCCAAAACCATCTGACCCTGCAATTCGGACATTTGACCACTGCCCCTAACATCAAACTAAAAGCCGTAGGTAACCCATTGGCCACAGCAGTTAAACGGAAAGGCGTCCCCATTCATTGAACGTTGAGAATTCCCTTTGTTTCGACCAACTGCCCGGCAGCCATGGATGAATCTCAGATGGACGACAGTTACGTATGGACCCCACGCCATGACGTGGCTGGCATTCGAATGGATGGTACGTAATCTTTATGGATGGATCTAGAGATGAATTAATTATGGTTGGACAAATTTGACCATGTCCATGTTGGCTTAGTCAATTGATTTTAATTAATTTGATTTTAATTAATTACGCCGTAAGGCGTCTTATTTGAAAAGAACTTTGCTAAGTTCCACGCTGTACAAGTTTGAAACGTCCGATGAAATGTTAGACGATTCAATAGTTTTACACCGTCTGATAAAAAAAAACTGTCATCTCAACGGATTCTTGATGTTTAACTAAATGACAACGGATTCTTGATGTTTAAATAAATGACAGGTTGAATCGAATCAATTTACGGGTGCCTTCACCTTCACGACTTCTGTTGCTAATTTGTTTCTTGACCGCTTTCACCTTCACGACTTCTGTTGCTAATTTGTTTCTTGACCGCCTTCAAGGCCTGCAGCAGACAAGAGAATGGGTGGTAAAACGCTATCTTCGACATAAATAATTACGGTTTACAACTTTCCCAGTCACAGCATAGTTAGATCTTATGGGAGTTGTATGACAATCTAACGATTTTGCATATCCAGGTCAGAAACGCCATAGATCCAAAACTATTGATTAGATAAAAATTTATTCTTTTGCACTGTTTTTTCTTTGATCAAATAGAAATTATGCATCTGTAAAAATTTTATTGATTTCACCGTCCTTCTGTGCAGAACATAAACAAAGTTACATTATTTCTTTCATGTCAGATAACACTGAAATAACCCTGTACAATACAAGCAGCTCAACAAATGTATTTTTTAAAAGAGGAAAAAGTGGAAAGGGAACCTTTCAGGATCTTTCCAATGGAAGCATTCCAACTCGGAAAGAAAGGAAAATAGCTGTAGCCGTTTCACAGAAATTAGAGTCTTGCTTGATGTCATTGTGTTTATATCATTGCACCGAGCTAACCATTTCAATTGCTTTAAAAAATATCCATGTAACATTTACAACACAGTAAAAATTAGGTGTCCCATGTCTACTGCTTAAAAAACAGAAAACAGAGGAAAAAAATCCGCTTGAATCAATCTTCAGCAGATCGTTTAAACAACAGGTTTGAATTTGATGTTTTTATATCCCTCTCAATGCTGGATAAATTGAGAGTGGAGTTAAGATAGGTCCATTCTAGTTTTTAACTAAGAAACCACACATATATAGCTGCAAATAAAAATATTCAACACTATATAGAATACGCATTGAAAACGATTTGTACAATAATTTTTTTTCCGGATGGGGCAATATAGTACACGTCTGCAAACCTTCACGTGCTATCTCCTCTGAGGGAGAGCAACCGCTGCCATATCGTGGGAGGGCGAGGTATATTTGGCTTGTCAATTATCCAGAGACGAGTAATATCCTGTGAGAGTTCCGCTAAGGATAAGGTTTTTAGGAGAGGTTAGAGTTTGAAAAATTTAAATTCACCGTCGGATCAATACAACACAAACCTGAATGCCCACGTTATCGTAGTACAACACCACACTCTAACTAGGTGAAGGGGGTGAGAGTTACCACATGGGTTAGCATGGGTGGCATCACAATATATGTGCTCAATCTAGTAGAGATTGAACATGGACACCATACGTAAAGTCTCGACCTTAGAGAAAATATCCCATGCGTCTAGTTTTTTGATAAGTGTGCAAGCAACATAACTTAGGCATGGGAGAAAGGTGAAATAAAAGTTTTGGATACAATGTAAGGTAAATCATAAAGGTCTGATCCAGATATACCTCCTTGCCATCCAATTCTCATCATAGATTGTACATTAATATGGATATAGCCTATTTTGACACATTTAAGGCACAAAACACGGAGTGGTTGTTTATTAATAGGTCTTTTTAGCAACTAATTAAACACAAAAATAAATAACCTTCGTATACCTTGGATCAATATAAAAATAAACCAATATAGCCATTTTCTAAGTTAATTTCAAGTATGAGGGGATAAACGATTTGTATCAGCTTGAGTTAGATGGTATTGTTTGATTGATAAATTCTTTTAATTTAAAATTATATATATATATGTATATGGACACATCACAAATTCATCACAATTCATAATTAGGTCAATTTTCGCTTCTTGCTACTGATCTCACAGAAACACTTTGTGAATCTTCACGTGGCCCTCGGCTCCTGCCAACTATATTTAGCATGCATCAATATTAATTCATTCCTAATTCAAGACATGCAAGCCATGCCATGCCATGGATCATTCATGACAATAATTACACTTGCCTACATTGTGGCCATTCAAGAAGGAGGTGCCTTGAAAATGGTACCTTGAAAGGCATACAACGTTGAATGAGTAGGGCCTCTATTCAGACAGATTACATGTGGATTTACCTTGGTAACCATGCGAACAAACAGAAGACGGGTGCATCCAGGTACGGTGACCATTACAGCAACCCACTCTCGATGAAGGACAACAATTAGTTTCAAGAAAACCGAACCAGAACTCACTCTCGATGAAGGACAGCAAGAGCGGCAACAAAACTGAACCAGAAGTGATGTTGTCGGCAATTGGTCAACAAAATGGCAACATTCGATTGGTGCGAGTTGGTAGCAATTTCACAGATAACCAAGAAAATCTCTCGGGGGTATGTATAAGTTTTTAGAACAAGAAAGCTGATGATAAGTGAAAACCGAAAATTTACCACCTTGAATTGTCAAGTTCCACAAGAAAGACTGAGGATCCCAGTATAATGGAATCAATCTGTAAAACCTTAAACCTGAGTAAGATTTTACAACTAGAAATCGTCATGCCCCCGACAAAGTGAGTGGATCTGTACATGATCAACTAATAAAACCTTCGCAAAACCTTGAATGTGCAGAGGAAGATGAATCGGTGTTAACGCACAAAAAATCGGTAAACGTTAAATTTCTAAGAAGATGAGCTAGTGTTAACTTAGTAAATAAGAAACTAAACTTGAAAAGACCATAACAATGCACAATTCACGAAGGCAGAAATTCGTGGGAGTCGTTAGTTTAAAAAAGTTACAATTATTTTGAAAAAATTTAACCATGACAAGTTATATATAAAAAAAAATTAATAAAAATATTATCCTTTGATACAAATGATTCAATTAGGCTTTAGCTTTTGGAAAGATGTTGACATATCCTTCACCTATCATTTTGAAAATAGGTGAGAAGGAATATAAGTAGAAAATTAACTAGCATGGAGTTGTTTGTATCAAAATAAATGAAAGTTTGATGTTTATGGTGTTTCCAGAAAATTAACTAGCATGGAGTTGTTTGTATCAAAATAAATGAAAGTTTCATGTTTGTGATGTTTCCAATGTTGTTTAGTTTCCTGCCTTTACTAAAATTGACCAAAATCATTACACATATCTTGTTTAGAAATTATTGGATCTCTATCTCTTTAAGAATCTTACGGCGTTTCCTTTGCAACATTTGGTAATGATGCAATTGCTAGTTATTACCTTATTGGATAATGTTTAATACCTACGATTACTTTATAAATTTTAACTTATTTCCAATACGTTTTAAATTATATTAAATTTATTAAAAAAATTATCAGTATTAAATATTGACTTAATCTAGCTAAATTGTCTTTTTCACGGTATATTTTTTTTATTAATTGTAACCAAAATGAGAGGTGTGCGTCCGCTTTCAAAGCCAAACCAACCCATCGATTTGCCGAATTCAAAGGTTAGCGTGAAGACACGGACTTTTATAAACCTCATGTCTCTTCCATTTTGCTTTAGTATTCTAATATGAATTCCTTGACTATGTCTCATAAATATCCAATAAACGATTTTAATAATAAAAACGATAATAATTTTAATAATAATATTAGCAATTATCATAATAATAATAATAATAATAACAACAACAAAATTAATTACAATAATAATAATAATAACGATAATAATATTAGCCAGTAAACTTAAACCTCTTGTGGGGTGGACTCACTCCTTTGTCAAAGACTCATCCTCTTTTGTTAAAGAATTGAAAGGCATTAAAATGGATCCCGATGACAAGCTTGTAAGTTTTGGTGTTGTCTCATTGTACACCTGTATTTCCATTAATGAAGCTATCAATGTCATTAATCGAATCACGGATCCTGATATTGACCATCTCGTTGGGATTTGTCTTACCTCGACCTTCTTTAGTTTGGAGGGTGAATTCTTTGAGCAGACTTGTGGTGTGGCCATGGGTTCTCCCCCGTCCCCTGTTGTGGCTAATCTTTTCATGGAAGACTTCGAATCTAGGGTCCTTTCCTCATTCATTTTTCAACCTAGGCTTTGGAAAAGGTTTGTTGATGACACTTGTGTGGTCTGGCCCCATGGCAAAGAAAAATTGGTCATTTTCTTTCAGCATCTTAATGATCAATATGACTTCATTAAATTCACCATGGAATTCGAAGTTGATGGAAGCCTTCCCTTTCTAGATGTTCTTATTTCTAGGAATGAGGAAGGTTCTTTTTCCCATCAAGTCTTTAGAAAGAAGACACACACTGAGCAGTCTTTACATGCCAGTTCTCATCGTTTCCCTGCTCAGAAGCTAGGTGTTCTCAGCACCCTAGCTACTAGAGCCTTTAGAATCTCCGATGAACACCAACTTGAAGGAGAGAAATCCCATCTCCTAAAAATTTTCAATAAGAATGGTTATAGCAAAGTTCAATGTCTTAGACCTTTTAAAAATGCAGAGAAAGGTCCTTTGAATAAGAAATATCCTTGCGATCAATTATGTAGACTTCACCTTCCGTTTATTCAAGGTACTACTGATAAAATCGCTAGGATCCTTAGGAGACATAACATCTCCTCAACCTTCAAGCCCCTCAGCACCATTCGGAGTTCACTGAGAACGGTTAAGGACTCGGTTTTCCCTAAGGAGGGTAAGGGTGTTTACTTGATTCCTTGCTCCTGTGGGACACCCTACCTCGGTGAAACTGGTCGATTCATTAATCAACGAATTTATGAACACATTGTCGACCTTAAGCGTGGTAGAACTCGCTCCTCTGCCTTAGCAGAGCATGTTGAAAAGACAAAACATCACATTTGCATTGAAGATGCTAAGGTGATCGCGAGGATTGACCATTTCCACCACTGTAAGTTGAGGGAAGCCTTAGAAATTGAAATTATGTCATTCTTTCTTATGATAATATTTATTGCTATTTTTGATATATAATGTATTAAAATATCTATTAATTATGATTTATCTTATTAAAATTACTTATTAAGTAAAAATAAATAATAATAATGATATATATTATAAGTATATACAACTATTAATTAATTCATTTTTAAATTAATTAAATGTCTTATTTTCCTTTATTTAGTCGCAAAAAAAAATTAATTGATACATTAATTAAATTAATAAAATAGTAATAATAGTAATATATGTTAAAATTATATACAACTATTAATAAATTCATTTTTTATTTATTTAAATTTCTTATTTTCCTTATTTGAGTCAAACTAACAATTCTACAACAGCTAGTTGGAGCATTCCTCTATCTATTTAAACTGGTTAACTAATCAGATTTCTCATCTTGTCTGGATCATGAACCACACTGGCTGGTTCAAAACGCGTAGACAAAATATTGTTGGATGTGATTATCACCGAAAGATTTTTTATACATTTTATGGATAACAAAAGCAAAATTCCTAATAAACTTGAGTTTAAGTTGTTTAAGTTGCAGAATTCGAGTGTCATAGGGGTTTTTGGGAGCATTGAATCCATTTATACATTCAAAAATGTATTTTAAACAAAAAAAAATCACAATCTTACTTGAAATCGTATGGTCGGATTTAGGCTAAAACAACTATTTCTTCTATAAGTTAGACAACCCCTTAAATATTTATTTATGCATCAATTCCATTGAATATATTGTTTCCTTTCCACCATTGAATTATTAAGAGAGTTATGTGTGTAAGTCAATTGGTCAAACCATCTTGCTCAAAAGGTAAGCTACTCATTCAACATATTTGTATTTAAGAGTAGTTTAAGGAGGTGATGTTTTTTTTTCAAAAAATAATGGAAAATCTGACATCATTTTTCAGAAATTTGGTGGAAATTTTTAGAAATCCATGTTAGAGTTGTCAAGCTTCAGAATTTTGGGTCTCAAGAAGGTTATTGATGGTGTTGAATCTATTTTGACCATCAAAAGAGTCAATCACTTCCACAATTAGATTTCTTTAAAAAAAAAATCATTGAAATTAGTAATCCAAAAATCATCACTTCATTAAACAACACTTCACACCTTACCTTAATTACCTTAATGACCAAATGACTTCGGATTTGCTGAAAAGTGCAACCCGCTAAATTTTTATTGATGACAAGCCCAAAAATTGTAAACCACTTCACAATGAGAAATTAAATCTGAAATTATAAACCACTTCACAAGAAAAGGTTAAACCTTCGAGTGAAAAAAAGAGTTATTACAACATACTCTTAAGGAAAAGGAAACATCTAATAAAACCAAATATTAAATATGTTGTAACATCTACTAAGAATCAAACAAGGATTAAATGTAAGTGTATTTAGCCAAAGGAACATCTACTAAAAACCAAGATTAAATGCAAGAATCTTTAGCCATGATATGATTCTCACATAGTTTTGTGATAATTATTAGATTATTTGTTTTGCCCTTATTTGGAATTTTCAAACTAATCAACATCATTAACATCAAGCACTAAAATTTAGCGTGTAGGTATAAATTCCTTAGGTTTAGGTCTACTTTATATTCCACTTCCTCAAGCTCTTAAAATTCAAATCCGGATAGGGTATGTTTCATGTCATTTTTTGTTTTTTGGAAATAGGGAAATTGTTAACCCATAAATTTTATAAATAATATTATAAATTATTTTCTTTATAGATAAAAAACTATCTTAATTCACAAATGGATCACAACCATCTTTGTTGTATGACTAGCTTAAAGAATAAAGTTAACACTACTAAATAAGCAACACTCATGAGCTTTATAATAAAACAATACCTAAATTCCAATGAGAGGAAAGAATTTTTGAACTTTTG
Source organism: Pinus albicaulis (assembly GCA_034641835.2). Lineage (NCBI taxonomy): Eukaryota > Viridiplantae > Streptophyta > Pinopsida > Pinales > Pinaceae > Pinus > Pinus albicaulis. The sequence continues at coordinate 362,912,935 of CM076579.1, forward strand.
TGATACTAAAGAATAAAAAACATTCTCATAAAATGTGCTCTTTTTATATACTTATTAAGGTTCAATTTTACAATATTGGTAATATTAATGATGTTTATAAGAAATTTTTATTCAATATTTTCAATCATGAAAATAAATGTTAAAATTAATTTTATTTTTATGTTGTAAAGTGTCTTTTTTTAAAACAACTCTCCTAACTGCCACTTGTAATATTGTGCATCATTTATTTTGATGTTAGACGAATCATTGATTTTGATGTTAGACGATTGAAATAGTGTCTACCTCCCTATTAACTATTGTTATTAATTAGTTACAAGAATAATCGAATAAAGAAAACCATTTTAGAAATAATGCAATTACAAAACCAGCAGCAACTTTTTCAACACTTCTCATAAAAAATGATTTGTAAAAGCAAAACCAGGATGACCCACACAACACAAAAAGCATTGACTGTTGTTAATGTTTTATATTTACAGATACTTCGATTATGTTTATATCAACAATTGTTGTAGGAAACATCGTTGGCATCTTAATTTTCTGGAATTTCTATTACATATATCATTTTTATAATTAGATAGGATGATTTTCAATAACTTAATGGATGTTTTTATAAGGTTTTGTCATAATCTTACCAAATTTTTTATTATTTTTCTATTATCTTTGGACTAATTTATAGGTTTTATAGACTAAGCTCAAGAAATGAATAATTGTTTAGAAGTTTTTCATAAAAAAACACATTGATATGTCCATTCAAGTTGAAGAGCTAGTTGCCATGATGTTTAAGGTTGCAGGCTTCGGCAAAAGTTAACTAAAGCACTATTTCTGGCTTCAACGCTTTTCGTAAAAAAAGAAAAGGGATATGTTCGTTCAAGTTGCAGGGATAGCTTCCATGTTGTTCAAAGTTGCAGGTTTTGGCGAAAACCACACAAAGCATTGAATGTGGTTAATGTTTTGTATTTACTGATATTTTGATTGCTGTGAGAAACATCGTTATATACACAAAGCATTGAATGCGGTTAATGTTTTGTATTTATGGATATTTTGATTGCTCTGAGAAACATCGTTATATAATTTTTATAACTAGATAGGGTGGTTTTTAATGAGTTATTGGATGTTTTTATAAGATTTTGTTATAATTTTATCAAAAATTTTATTATTTTTGGACTAATTTATAGATTTTATAGATTAAGATTATTTACAAATACTTTAATGGCTGTGAGAAACATTGTTATATAATTTTTATAATTAGATAGAGTGGTTTTTAATGAGTTAATGGATATTTATAAGATTTTTTCATAATTTTACCAAAATTCTCATGCTTAAGAAATAAATAATTGTTTAGACGCTTTTTTCATAAATAAATAAAACACAGTGATGTGTCCGTAAATTTGCAGGGTTAGCTGCCATACTATTTAAGGTTGCAGGCGTTGGCTAAAGATAACTAAAGCACTATTTTTGAAAAAGATTGGGTTTCAATTTTTTAGAAATCAAATACTTTTTGTTGTATCACCAAATGTATTTAGAGGAATTTAATATTTAATGTTTTTTAAGAGTTTTAAATTATTATTATTATTATTATATATTTGGATGAGAGAAATTGATAACCGATTCTGTTTCTTTGACAAGTTAGATATTTTAGGTCAATAATATAGTATTTAGTAAATATGTAAATTTGGGAGACGTGAATCTAGAATTTTTTGGTACATAACACTTTATCTTCATGGAATCACTCATTAATTGTTAAAAAAATCAATAGTTCCACATATTTTACCAAAACTTATAAGGAAAATGGCAGACTAATTGTAGTAGTCCAACTTGCACATTCAATATTTCCACCCTTTGAACTTACTAATTTCTTTTCATATTTTTAGATGAAACAAAATAGTATATTATCTAACAAAATAATTTTAAAATGGTATTAACGTATGTAGTTTGTAACAAAATTGGATATTATGTAAAGAAAATAGTGTGGACAATGATGAAATTCTATTATAGATGGTTTCATTAAGCATATTTTTGTTAAATGAATTGATATATAATCATTCCAATTGAGTGATTTTATATCAATGTACTGCATGTAAGAATGTAAAAAGTGTATTAATGTAGGTGGTTGTAACGGAAAATTGTATTAATGTAGGTGGTTGTAAAGAAACGATTTTAATGTAGGTAGTTGTAAATGTAGATGTAGGAAAACCATAAGATAATTGTAGTAGTCCAACTTGCACATTCAGTATTTCCATCCTTTTAACTTACTGACTTCTTTTCATCTTCTTATAGGAAAGTGGTGTTAGTTTAACGTTATAACACCAAACTCAACAATGAGTGGCCTAACTATTTTGTGAAGTTTATAGACTTACAACATTGTAATAGATAGGTTCTATCAATTGGATAGATACATAAATGTAACTCAATAGCTCAATCATGTTGTTCACTCTATGTAGTTTAGCTATCTTGCATGATTCATGTGAGAGTGGTTACTTATAAGTTAAATATTCAATTAAATCACATAAAACTCTGCACACTATACTATATACTTATAAGTTAAATATTCAATTAAATCACATAAAACTCTGCATACTATACTCTATAAGTTAAATATTCAATTAAATCACATAAAACTCTGCACACTATACTTAAAAAAAAAAAAACCAATTTATTTATCCAAACAATTCTCCAAACCTATAATTTTGTTTTAAATAGAATAATTCATATTCAATTAAATCACATATCACATATTTTTTCCTCTATACTACTCTTTCCTATGTTACTGCTTTACAACGTTTCCTTTTCAACATATCGCTTTTCAACATATGGTGGAACTGCTAGTTTAAAATTCTAATAAATCAAAGTTGGTTTAAGTGGCTAGTAATCATCTCATCATCCCACGCACATTCAATGCTCATACAATGCTCACAATTAAACTAGCAATTGCCCCAAAAGGTGCAAAGAAAGGTCGATAAGATTTTTAAATTCAAAAAATTGTACTTTAATTTTCATAATCAAGCAAATAGAAATTAAGACATTAAATTTTAGTTTTTTTTTGTATTTTTTTCTTAAATTTATAATATGTAATTATATTATGATACTAGAGACTCAAAATGTCAATGCCTTTTAAAAATCAACTAGAGTAAATTAATCATCTAATATTTTAAAGTGGTCTAACTAATAGATAAGATCATCTTTTATGGGCATTTTTTCTCTTTATTTTTGTTCAAAAGCATGTATAGATTTTAGAATTCATAAGTTTTAAGTTGTTTAATTTGTTAAAATTGAGTGTATAACAAATTCATTTATGCATGCAAAAACATTTCTAAAAAATAAGAAGTTATAATATAGTGAATTTAGAAATAAACTCCATTAAAAGAAAAATGCCACAACTTTCATATTTTTCCAATAGTCCAATGGACACATAAGCTTGCTATCGAATTCTCATTTGAAAAAAATAGAATTTCTTTTATTAAAATGAAACAATTACCATTTTAAAACCGATCTGAAGCAATTTATGGGCAACTAGAAGTTCAACATCTACCAATCCTTCACGCAGAGGTCTTCCAACAACATCGCCCATTCCACACATCAAGCCATAAAGTAGTCATACCCACACCTTAAAAGTCACCAATGAAAAGATATTTGAAATTATGACATAAATGCTTCCAAAACGCTACTTGGAATATGAAATAGAGAAAAATAAAATTCAAATAAAAAATGTCCCCACAACTGCTTGACCTGCAATTTAGGCATTTGACCACTACCCCCAACATCAAACTAAAATATCAATAATGGGAAATGGCCTAAAGATCCAACAAATCCCACCTGCATAATCACAACTCCACTATGGAATATAGAATGGTGCTTTCGAATTGGTAGATGTAGATGCTTTACAAACTCAACCTAGACCAATGAAGGAAAAATATTGATTATGTAAATGTAAATTCTTTACATCCTCTCTTTGGATTATGTCAATGTAGGCTCATTACATCCTCAACGTGCAACAATGAAGACAAATTTTCGATTCTAAATTCTTTACATCCTCCGTTTGGATTTCTGTAGTAGATGTCAACGTGGAACAATGAAGGGAAAAATTTGTTTGCATCTTCTGTTTGGATTTATGTAGATGTAGTTTTTTTTCATCCTTAGTATGGAACAGTGAAGGGACAAATTAGATTCTGTAAATATAAGTTCTTTACATCTGTTTGGATTCAATGTAAAGAAAGCCTCGAATAATGAAGGAAAATTTCCAATTCCGTAAATATAGATTTTTACGTGTGTTAGGATAAGATTTTGTAAATGTAAACGCCCAAATCTTTCACAGGGGTAGATACAGAGATTTTGGTCTCAAATTTTCTCCGGTTAGCCTCACTCACAAACATTCTTCAATTAAATGGTTAAATAATTTGAAATAAATTTAATTTGCAATCCGCCACTTTTAAATTTCAAATTGAATTGGATGAATCATGACATGGTATCATGGTGGATGGATGTTAGACGTTGGAAAACAATGGAAAACAACAACAAAATCGAGTTGATAATATCTTAACGAAAGTAGAAATACATCTTATCGTGCCAACTAACAGTAGAAATATGTCCTATAGTGTCCATGGTGAGACAAAGAGAGAGTTTGGGATTGAGACAAACAAAGAGTTTGGGAGACGGAGATAGAGATAAATGACCAAAAATTGAAAGATATTAACCAAAATATTCTCGTTAAAAACAAAAGAACGCAATACCCAAAAAGCATTCTGTCAACTAGTTTGACTAGTCATATATTCTTCCTCCTCGAGATAACAGAGAATTGAAAGAGATTAGCCAAAATAGTCTCACCAAAATCAAGACTGCGCAAGGGCATTCCGTCGACTAGTTTGACTACTCATATATTCTACTCCTCCAGTAGAAATATATATATATTCTTCTGCGACTAAACCTTGTGGATTCTGACCGACGTGTTTTGCAATCAAACGAATTGTAGCTACCTAGCTTTTTGAGTGACACGTTTTGCATTCCAGCACAATATATTCTTCTGCGACCTACGGCAACCAACTAAACCTTGTGGATTCTGACCGACGTGTTTTTGCAATCAAGCTTTTTGAGTGACACGTTTTGCATTCCAGCACAATCTAAATGCTCGTCGGACCCCACGGTCCCGCCGATTTAGAAAAAAATATTTAATTGCAGTAAATTCTGTCCATCATAAAAATCCAACCCGAAAACGGTGGACGACACAAAATATAGGTGGCCACAGAAGTTAAACGGAACATTCATTGAACTTTGAGAATGACATTCATTGAACTTTGAGAATCCCCTTTGTTTCGACCAACTGCCTGGCAGCCATGGTTGAATCTCAGATAGACGGCTGTTACCTATAGACCCCACGCCATGACGTGGCTAGCATTCGCATGGATGGTACGTAATCTACAGATGAATTAAATATGGTGGGACAAATAATAATAATAATAACAACAACGATGATAATAATAATAATATTAATAATAAATCTTTTTTTGCTTTCTCTAGTAAAACTGTTATTAATTTTTCTAGGTTTTCCTTCGATCGTTATGTTTACAGTTTTTTGGGGAAGGGTCTCAATTTTGCCTTGGCTCCTAGAAAGATCCTAATTCAAGACATTATTTGCGATAGAGAGCACAAGATTAGAGATTTACCTGATGCTTCAAAAGACATCACTAGACAAGATTGTGCCATGATCCTTAGGAAAGCTAAGCCCCCTAAGAGCAACATTAGCAAACCTGAGTTTGAGGCTCTTAAATCCTTGACCAATAACCAAGATATCGTTATTCTTAAGGCGGATAAGGGAGGTGCTACGGTTATCTTAAAAAAAGATGATTACTGTAATAAGATGTTAGATCACCTTCATAATCGCAGGAGTTACAAGAACATGGACAAAAATCCCCTTAAGAAAGTTTTCAAAGTTATTGCTCTTGCTAGAAAATCTAGTAGCACTGTGAGCTCCCTTAATAAAAAGCTCATTGAGAGTAACCCCCTCACTCCTAGGATCTATGGTCTTCCAAAGATTCATAAGGAAGGAGCTCCCCTTCGCCCCATTGTCAACACCATTGGTGGTCTGACTTATCTTCTCGCTAAATTTTTAGCCAGTAAACTTAAACCTCTTGTGGGGTGGACTGACTCCTTTGTCAAAGACTCATCCTCCTTTGTTAAAGAATTGAAAGGCATTAAAATGGATCCCGATGACAGGCTTCTAAGTTTTGATGTTGTCTCATTATACAATTGTATTTTCATTAATGAAGCTATCGATGTCATTAATCGAATCACAGATCCTGATACTGACCATCTCGTTGGGATTTTCCTTATCTCGACCTTCTTTAGTTTCGAGAGTGAATTCTTTGAGCATACTTTTGGTGTGGCCATGGGTTCCCCCTTGTCCCCTGTTGTGGCTAATATTTTCATGGAAGACTTCGAATCTAGGGCCCTTTCCTCATTCCTTTTTCAACCTAGGCTTTGGAAAAGGTTTGTTGATGACACTTTTGTGGTCTAGCCCCATGGCAAAGAAAAATTGGTCCTTTTCTTCCAGCATCTTAATGATCAATCTGACTTCATTAAATTCACCATGGAATTCGAAGTTGATGGAAGCCTTACCTTTCTAGATGTTCTTATTTCTAGGAATGAGGAAGGTTCTTTCTTCCATCAAGTCTTTAGAAAGAAGGCACACACTTAGCAGTGTTTACATGCCAGTTCTCATCATTTCCCTGCTCAGAAGCTAGGTGTTCTCAGCACCCTAGCTACTAGAGCCTTTAGAATCTCCGATGAACGCCAACTTGAAGGAGAGAAATCCCATTTCCTAAAAATTTTCAATAAGAATGGTTATATCAAAGTTCAATGTCTTAGAGCTTTTCAGAAAGCAGAGAAAGATCCTTTGAATAAGAAAGATCCTTGCGATCGGTTATCTAGAGTTCACCTTCCATTTAATCAAGGTACTACTGATAAAATTGCTAGGATCCTTAGAGACATAACATCTCCTCGATCTTCAAGGCCCTCCGCACCATTCAGATTTCGCTGAGATCGGTAAAAGACTTGATTTGCCCTAAGGAGGGTAAGGGTGTTTACTTGATTCCTTGCTCCTGTGGGACACCCTACATCGATGAAACTGGTCGATCCATTAATTAAAGAATTTATGAACACATTGTCGACCTTAAGCATGGTAGAACTCGCTCATTTGGCTTAGCAGAGCAAAAAGACAAAACATCACATTTGCATTGAAGATGCTAAGGTGATCACAAGGATTGACCATTTCCACCACCGTAAGTTAAGGGAAGCCTAAGAAATTGAAAAGAGATCAGTAAACCTTAATAGGGATGATGGGTGGAATGTTAGCAGAAGTTGGATTCCTACCCTTCACTCTTAGTTGTTGTTTCTTCCCGCACGGTTCTCCCTCATGTCCCTTCGCCTCTTCTTAACCCCTCCTCCCTCCTCCCCCCACACCCACACCCCCCTTTTTTTATTAAAATTGAAATTATGTCATTCTTTCTTATGATAATATTTATTGCTATTTTTAATATATAATGTATTGAAATATCTATTAATTAGGATTTATCTTATTAAAATTACTTATTAAGTAAAAATAAATAATAATAAGTATAATAATAATAATATATTATAATTATATACAACTGTTAATTAATTAAATTTTAAATTAATTAAATGTCTTATTTTCCTTTATTTATTCAAAAAAGAAAAATTAATTAATTAATTAATAAAATTAATAAAATAATAATAATAGTAATATATGTTAAAATTATATACAGCTATTAATAAATTCAATTTTAATTTATGTAAATTTCTTATTTTCTTTATTTGAGTCAAACTAGCAGTTTTACAACAGCTAGTTGGAGCATCCCTCTATCTATTTAAACTGGTTAATTGATAATATTTCTCATCTTGTCCAGATGATGAACCACACTAGCTAGTTTGAAATGCGTTGACAAAATATTCTTGGATGTGATATTCACCGAAAGATTTTTTATATATTTTATGGATCACAGAAGCAAAATTCGTAATAAACTTGAGTTTAAGTTGTTTAAGTTGCAAAATTCGAGTGTCATAGGGGTTTTTGGGAGTGTTGAATCCATTTATACATTCAAAAATGTATTTTAAACAAAAAAAAAGCCACATTTTTGCTTGAAATCGTATGGTCGGATTTAGGCTAAAACAACTATTTCATCTATAAGTTAGACAACCCCTCAAATATTTATTTATGGGTCAATTCCATTGAACATATAGTTTCCTTTTCACCATTGAATTATTAAGAGAGTTATGTGTGTAAGTCAATTGGTCAAACCATCTTGCTCAAAAGATAAGCTACTCATTCAACATATTTGTATAAGAGTAGTTTAAGGAGGTGATGTTTTTTTTCAGAAAATAATGGAAAATCTGACATCATTTTTAGGAAATTTGGTGGAAATTTTTAGAAATCCAGGTTAGAATTGTCAAGCTTCAGAATTTTGAGTCTAGAGAAAGTTATTAATGGTGTTGAATCTATTTTCGCCATCAAAAAAGTCAATCATTTCCACAGTGAGATTTCTTTAAAAAAATCACTAAAATTAATAATCTAAAAATCATCACTTTGTTAAACAACACTTAACACCTTACCTTAATTACCTTGATGACCAAATGACTTTCGATTTGTTGAAAAGTACAACCCGTTAAAATTTTATTGATGACCAGCCCGAAAATTGTAAACCAATTCACAAGGAGAAATAAAATTTAAGGATTATAGACCACTTGACAAGGAGATGTTAAACCTTCGAGTGAAAAAAAGGAGTTATTACAACATACTCTTAAGTAAAAAGGAACATCTACTAAAACCAATATTAAATATGTTGTAACATCTACTTAAAAAATTCAAACCAGGATTAAATGTAAGTGTATTTAGCTAAGGGAACATTTACTTGAAAACCAAGGTTAAATGCAGGAGTCTTTAGCCATAGTATGATAATTTCTCACATAGTTTTGTGATAATTATTAGATTATTTGTTTTGCCCTTATTTGGATTTTTCAAACTACTCAACATCATTAACATCAAACACTAAATTTTAGTGTGTAGGGATAAATTCTTTAGTTTAGGTCTCCTTTCCTATACCTTTATATTCCACTTCCTCAAGCTCATAAAATTCAAATCCAGGTAGGGTATTCCACTTCCATCAAGATTTTTTTGTTTTTTGGAAATAAGAAAATTATTAACCAATAAATTTTATAAATTTTTTTTTTTTTTTTTAAATAATACATTTTACAATTTTACTTTTAATAAATACATAAAAACCTATCTTAATTCACAAATGGATCACAATCATCTTTGTTGTATGACTAGCATAAAGAATAAAGCTAACACCACTAAATATGTAATAAAACAATACCTAAAATCTAATGAGGAAAGAAGAATTTTTGAACTTTTGTGATACTAAAGAATAAAAAACATTCTCATAAAATGTGCTCTTTCTATATACTTATTAAGGTTCGATTTTACAATATTTGTAGTATTAATGATTTTTATAAATTTTTTTGGTCATGAAAATTGAAAAAAAGTTAGGAAGTTTTTATGCAATATTTTTAATTATAAAAATAAAATGTTAAAATTAATTCTTATTTTATGTTGTAAAACATCTTTTTTTGAAAACAACTCTCTTAATTGTCACTTGTAACATTGTGCATCATTAATTTTGATGTTAGACGATTGAAATAGTGTCTACCTCCTGATTAAATATTGTTATTAATCAGTTACAGAAATAATCGAATAAAGAAAACTATTTTATAAATAATCCAATTACAAAACCAACAACAACTTTTTCAACATTTCTCATAAAAAAATGATCTATAAAAGCATAACCAGAATGACCCACACAACCACAAAAAAAAATTGAATGTTGTTAATGTTTTGTATTTATGGATACTTCGATTATGTTTATATCCACAATTGCAAGCATTGAATGTTGTTAATGTTTTGTATTTACGAATACTTTGATTATGTTTATATCCACAATTGATGTAGGAAACATTGTTGGCATCTTAATTTTCTGGAATTGTTGTTACATATATCATTTTTATAATTAGATCCAGTGGTTTTTAATAAGTTAATGGATGTTTTTATAAAATTTCCATTATTTTTCTATTATCTTTAGACTAATTTATAAATTCTATAGACTAAGCTCATGAAATGAATAACTATTTAAAAGTTAAAAAAAAAACATATTGATATGTCCGTTCAAGTTGCAAGGCTAGCTGCCATGATGTTTAAGGTTGCAGGCTTCAGCAAAGGTTAACTAAAGCACTATTTTTGAAAAATATTGGGCTTCAATGCTTTTCATATAAAAAACACAAAGGGATATGTCCATTCAAGTTGCAGGGATAGCTACCATGTCGTTCAAAGTTGCAGGTTTTGGTGAAAACCACTCAAAGCATTGAATGCGGTTAATGTTTTGTATTTACGGATATTTTGATTGCTGTGAGAAACATCGTTATATAATTAAATTATTATTAGATAGAGTGGTTTTTAATGAATTAATGGATGTTTTTATAAGATTTTGCTATATTTTTACCAAAAAAATTATTATTTTTCTATTATTTTTGGATTAATTTATAGTTTTTATAGACTAAGCTTATTTATGGATATTTTGATTGCTGTGAGAAACATTGTTATATAATTTTGATAATTAGGTAGAGTGGTTTTTAATGAGTTAATGGATGTTTATAAGAGTTTGTCAAATTTTTACCAAAATTCTAATGCTCAAGAAATAAACAATTATTTAGACACTTTTTGATATAAAAAAAACACAGTGATGTGTTCGATCAAGTTGCAAGGCTAGCTGACATGTTGTTTAAGGTTGTAGGCTTCAGCCAAAGTTAACTAAAGCATTGTTTTTGAAAAAAATTGGGTTTCAACGCTTTTCATTTAAAAAAAAAAAAACAGGGATTTGTTCGTTCAAGTTGCAGGGCTAACTACCATACTATTTAAGGTTGCAAGCTTTGGCGAAAGTTAACTAAAGCACTATTTTTGAAAAATATTGGGTTTCAATTTTTTAGAAATCAAATACTTTTTATTGTATCACCAAATGCATTTAGAGGAATTTATTATTATTATTATTATATTTGGATTAGAGAAATATTTATTTGACAAGGTAGATATTTTAGGTGAATAATAGAGTCTTTAGTAAATATGTAAATTTTGGAGATGTGTATCTAGAATCTCTTGGTACATAACACTTTATTTTCATGGAATCGCTCATTAATTGTAAAAAAAATATCAATAATTTCACATATTTTACCAAAACTTATAAGGAAAACTGTAGGATAATTGTAGTAGTCCAACTTGCACATTCAGTATTTCCACCCTTTGAACTTACTAGCTTCTTTTCATATTTTTAGATGAAACAAAATAGTATATTATCTAACAAAATAAATTTAAAACGGTATTAACGTATGTAGTTTGTAACAAAATTGGATATTATGTAAAGAAAATAGTGTGGACAATGATGAAATTCTATTCTTGATGGTTTCATTAAGCATATTTTTGTTAAATGAATTGATATATAATCATTCCAGCTATGTACTGCATGCAAAAACGTAAAAATTGTATTAATGTAGGTGGTTGTAATGGCCAAAGAAACGATATTAATGTAAATGTAGGTGTAGGAAAACCGTAGGATAATTGTAGTAGTCCAACTTGCACATTCAGTATTTCCACCTTTTTAACTTAAGACTTATTTTCATCTTCTTATAGGAAAGTGGTAAATTAGTGTAACGTTATAACACCAAATTCAACAATGACTGGCCTAACTATTTTGTGAAGTTTATAGACTTACAACATTGTAATAGATAGGTTCTATCAATTGGATAGATACATAAATGTAACTCAATAGCTCAATCATGTTGTTCACTCTCTGTAGTTGTAGCTATCCTGCATGATTCATGTGAGAGTCGTTACTTATAAGTTAAATATTCAATTAAATCACATAAAACTCTGCGCACTATACTCTATATATATTAAATATTCAATTGAATCACATAAAACTCTGCACACTATACTCTATACATTAAATATTCAATTAAACCACATAAAACTTTGCACACTATACTCTATACTTATAAGTTAAATATTCAATTAAATCACATAAAACTCTGCACACTATACTCTATACTTATAAGTTAAATAGTCAATTGAATTACATAAAACTCTACACATATACTTTATAGGCTATCTATACTAACTAGGTTTAAAAAAAGCCAATTTCTTTATCCAAACAATTCTTCAAACCTATAATTTTTTTTAAATAACATAATTCATATTTATAAGTTAAATATTCAATTAAATCACATATCACATATTTTTTCCTCTATAGTACTCTTTCCGATGTTACTGCTTTACATCATTTCCTTTGCAACATATGGTGCAACTGCTAGTTTAAAATTCTAATCTTCTCATCATCACAGGCATACTCAATGCTCACACAATGCTCACAATTAAACTAGCAATTGCCCCAAAAGGTGCAAAGAGAGGTCGATAGGATTTTTAAATTCAAAAAGTTGTACTTTAATTTTCATAATCACCCAAATAGCAATTGAGACATTAAATTTTAGTTTTTTTTTTTTTTTTTTTTTTTTTTAATAATATGTAATTATATTATGATACTAGAGCCTCAAAATGCCAATGCCTTCTAAAAATCAACCAGAGTAAATTAATCATGTAATATTTTGGTCTAACTAATAGATAAGATCGTCTTTTATGGGCATTTTTTCTCTTTATTTTTGCTCAAAAGTATGTATAGATTTTTAAAATTCATAAGTTTTAAGTTGTTTAGTTTGTAAAAATTGAGTGTATCACGAATTCATTTATGCATGCAAAAACATTTCTAAAAAACAAGAAATTATAATATAGTTAAAAATTGTATTGCTAGATTACAACCAAAAACAACTATTTTATCTATTTGTTAAACTACATCTATTTTAAACACATATTGAGTGGTTCTAATCGTTAAGAACATACTCAAAGACATTGCATTCATATTTAAGTATAGCTTCCTAAGAATCGAGATAGTCTAGTAAAATTCAATTAACCACATGTATTTTTTCAATATTCAATTGTAAATAGTGTTTTTTCATTCAATTGTAAATGATGGAGTGTTCATTCATGTAATGGGAAGATTTGACATCTTTATATATTCATGGAAGATTTGGCATCTTTGCATATTCATCAGAATTTGACAGCTTTGCATATTCATCCAAATTTGTATTTTCAATCTAAAACAGTGATTGTCTCCAAATTTTTTATTTTCAACATAAAGCAATAAATATCTTCTATTAGTTATATAATTATATATATATATATATATATATATATATATATATATATATATATATATATATATATATATATATATATATATATATATATATATATATTAATTTTTTATTTTTTATTTCAAGAGTAAAACTGATTGTAGAAGACCTATGCTCCCTTCGCAAATGAATTTGCTTCTTCTTCTATGAGACTCAACATAGCTTTAATCTTGTTATATAGATCTATTAAATAAATGCAATATCTACTAGCAGTTGCCCCAAGAGGTGCAAGGAGAGGCCGATAGGAGTATCATTTGTTAATTATTATTTTTTCAATGTAACAGTGAAGTCAGTTCCTGTTTTGTTATCTTATCTGCCAGATAAGGTGGAGCATTCCCACCTCAGAATCTGCACCTTATCTAAAGTCAAAGTCAGAAAACATAATTTACTAAAAATAAAACAAACAACACTGTCCATTTCATTTTAGTGCCTTGTCTCATTAACTGAAGATAAACGGAACTTTATTTTGGTTCTTACATTTTGATTCTTTTATAACACCTTACTGTTTGCTTTATACAATAGCTTCTACTTACCCCATCACTCCAAAAAAACCTTACATCTTGTATCAAAATACTTAAGCCAAAATGCTACTTTCCCCATCATTAGAGAGAAACCTTACATCTTATATCTTTTAATCCAATGCCTGTTCATCCACTTAGAAGTTTACAGGTGGTCGACCTCATTGTAGCAAATATACATGATTCGGGACCACTAAATCTAAATCTTGACCTAGGGTTTTCCTCCTGGTCATTAGGCCGTTTTGCCATTGAGGTACATGCTACAACATTATGATGCTTAAAGGACTGACATTTGATTATAGGAGCAAAGGACTGACATTTAGATGAAGTAGATGACTTGTTCCTGCATCAACAAAACATGTGTAAGTTCAAGGACAAGTCAATTTGCTTCTGCGTTGATGAGGATAGGGGAATTATAAGTGGTTGGAGTTAAAACATAAAATTCATTTTCATTGTTGCATATCCTAAAGTTGAAAGAACATGTTTTATTTCTCCAGATTCTATAAATAACAATATCTTTAACTTGCAATTTGAAGTTTGAACAAAGTAATAACATCAAATTCAAATGGCCATCTGTTTAAGTTCAGACCACATGGGCCCATAAACAAAGGTCCATGTCTGAAAACAAAGTCTTGGTCTTCCTTTAATTAAAACTTTCAAAGTGGAATGCATAAAAACCCTTCACTGACATGCAGGGCTGGACCATACCTTTTAGAGGCAACATTCTTTGCCTTTGTTTCCAGCAACTTACTGCTTTGGTTTTAGCCATGCTCCTGGAAATTTTCTTATTAGCACTTGCTCTATGTGCATTAATACCTTCTTTCTGGGTATATATGTTGGAATATCTAGAGAAAGATTATACTCCATCCTTCTCATGAATTATACCTATCCTCTTAGAATTATTTTATTGAGTATTTTGATGGGCAGAGTTCAATCAACATATAAAGCCCCTGAAATTACAGCAGGGTAGCCTGTTTTCTTATGTCTATATGACTCAGTTATGACAAGATGAAGGTAGTAGTTTTGGGCCTATTTTCACCATCAAATAACAATGAAACATTTACCCTTTAACACTTTATGGAGTGCACAGATGAGATTTGACATTGTGATAGTTAGTAAGTGATCTAAAGACTTCACGCAACAGTGCTTGGTGAGGCTATCTATTGCATCAATGAGTATATTCTTCTCAGAATTCTCAGGTTAGATACCAGATTGCCAATGGTTCTTGGATCCAAATTTTTTCCTGCATCAACAAACCGCATGTAAGTTGAAGGAGAAGTCAACTTGCTCTGGACATTTCCTGGCAGCAAGGGAGCACACTATTCAATCATTATGCTCTGCGTTGATGAGGATAGGGGCATCATAACTGGTTAGAGTCAATACAAATAATTCATTTTCATTGTTCCATACCTCTCCAAGAAAAATTTGCAAACCGAATGGGATAAATAATGATCTCCCACAATAGATGCACATGGAAACAAGAAAAGATAGTGAGCATAAGTTTGGAGAGATGAAAACTGGGAAGCATCCTAAATTCAAAAGAATTCCAATTTGAACAGAGTAATCATATCAAATTCAAACAAGTGATGTGATGAATTCTGGAAGATTTCTATGATAAAGTCCTTAAAATGGATGGTAATGAAGATGTTTCAACTTCAGATTCTGTGGTAGGCTGGTAGCTGACCATGCTAGTACCCACATCTTGCAAAGGTTGTCATTCAAACATGAACTTCTTGAGTTATGGAAAGGAGCCCAATAATTTCTGGCAAGCTGGAAGAGAGAGCTTAAAAGAAGTACACTTTGAACTTGAAGATAAATTGTTAGAAAACATCCTTGGATGTAGTTTCAGTTAATCTTCCAAAAATCATCTAAACAAAATCAGAAATATTAGTCCATCTTTTACCATGGGTAGAATATGGAAATGCAATTTTTCAACCACTACCATACATATCCCTTAGAAATGTGTATAAACAAAACAAATACATTTTCAACTGGCTTATTGAATTCTAAAATTAGTTATAGACAACCTACCATAAACAATCCAAAACTCAAACTGGACAATCTCTTATATCTAAACAATGTGGGGACTTGACGCTGTTGTGAAAATTACTGCATACACATTTCATGACAACTTGTACTACAAGCTTGCAAATACAATCTGAGCTTCTATATCCCTCTCAAGGAATTATAATATTTTCTCCAGCATAGATGATGTCATCAGTGTACTTATTTGCAGTTTTTATTTGATCAAATGAAAGCTGAACTCAACCAAGGAAACAGAAATACTTAGACAACTCCTATACAACGGGTCGAAGGGAACAACATGGCAACCCAGTTTCACATGCATTCAAAAAGCTGAACAACAAGTACGCTAAGAAATGAGTTTAGCCGATACTTGCATTCCCTTATTAACAACAACAATGAATATACATTGGCAATGCTTTCTTCATTTCATAGAATTGGCACCACAAAAGCAGATCTTGTTACTTATAACATGGTTACAGAGAAAAGAATAGAAAGATAATAACATTGACTGAAAGCCAATAGAAGGAAGAAAAGAATTACTGCATATATTAGATTTGCTGTTGAGAAATACAAGGGGAAGCCCTCTATTAATAGCAACCTTGATGGAGTCCAGCATTTAAGGATAGTTGGCAAGTATACTAACTATTTAATGATCTATCCAAGTTAACTTACAAGTTATAACTCTCTGTAGAAGGTGAGTATTAAATATGTTGCCAAATATTAAGTTTTGAAGATAGAATAGAACATAATAGCATGAGTAAAATGTGAAAATTTTGAAACAAAATAGAATACAATATATATTCACTTAGATATACAAATCTAAAGGTGAAGAGATATATACATTTGTACAGCAGAAGTTTGTTGAAAGTAAATATCTAATCATAAATACATGATGATGCACGGCATCGGCAGCACCAGTTGGTGTCTATAGTGACTCCAAGTTCAGAAAGGAGTTCTTGCCATTCGGCTCGCATTTTCCATTGTCTATCTCTTTCATTTATGTGGATTGTTTTCCTTAGAATTCTTCGAATCTTTTGTAATAGTTCAATAGTTCCACGCAAACGGTACAGAGGCAATGAATGGGGTGAAAGGAATCTGAGCTGTATATCATGTAGAGTTTGTTCATGCTGGTGAATCTCTTGGTAGCATTCATAGAGCATGTTTAAATCCCTTGCACCCATATCTGTTTAGCATGAAAGAAGGTAAAAAGTTATTGTTAGTGTTAACAGATGGTAAAAGTAAACTAATTATAGAGTTAAAAAATAATTAAAGGAATCATAAAATTCTTTGAAACATTAGGAACATAATGAGTAGTAGAATAAATGTAAAAATAACTAATTCTATATTCAATTTTGATAAGGTGAGGGTTTGTTTACCTCTTGGTGAAGATGCAATGAAGAGTGTATTGTTGGATAGATTGTATTTGTCTATATAGATTTCAATGTGAGCAACGATTCTTCTTACTTCCTGCATTGTAGATATGGATTTTCTTTTATGCGTGAAATGCGTGAGAATGGGAATGTTGGATGGATTCGAAGGTCTGTTAGAGATCTAACTCTTGAAATGGCAGTGAATTTTAAACATTGGCGTTCTTTGGGGCCAATGTCAATTGTTGCTTGATCTAACGTCATTCCTTGTGACTTTTGTATTGTTAAAGCCCATGCCATTCGAAGTGGTATTTGTCGACGTGTACCCCTTCTGATAGGAGAAATGGGCACATTTGTGGGGTGTGCAATGTCCCATGTTGTTCCTCTGTATTGTTTGAAATCAACGACCACAAAATATGGCAATTCTGGAGGCTTTGAGTCAGGTGCATAGCATATTGAAATGATGGTGCCAAGTGCGCCATTTACAAGCCCTGCATGTACCCATAAATTGCAGGTTAGCATAACTTTTTGTCCATTGCATAACAGAAGCGTTATGTCCAGTTCTTCTTCTTCAGATGTAGTGAATGTGTGGTCCACATGTTTTTCTACTGAGCACACAGCCACTGGCTTGTGTAATTTGTTCAACATTTATTTGTTATGCAAGGAAACTGAATTGTTTGTTGCATATAAATGCATGGAGTCCTCAAATATTTTTTATCTTCATGCGTAATAGATGAATCTGTTCTTGACATTAGTAGCTTCCAATCTTCGATTGTAGAGTTCCCATCCCTGAGATTTGTGAGAATCTTGCGGAAGGCAATCTGGGAAGGGTCAGCACCTTGCTGGCGAAAAATAGTTGTGAGCGTAATGAATGTATCAAAGCTGCGCCAAAGTGCAGTACCACGTGATGTGCCAGCATACAGAGGAATGTCTTTTACAAGTGGTAGTTGGCCTAAATCCCCAACAAGGATAATGGATCGATTACCAAATGGTGTATTTCGATGGAGGGGAAAGGCCTCTCGTAAGCGATCATCAATACGGGAAAGCATTTTTGGCCCAATAAAACTCATTTCATCAATGAGTATGTACTGAATATGGCGGAGTTGTTCTTGGAGGTGGAGGAGTGGTTGTCCTTCAAGAGGATGCATTGTTTGGATAGGGATATGAAGGGCAAAATGAATTGTAAGTGCATCTATGTTGAAAGCTGCAACACCGGTAGGTGCAAGTACCAACAATGGGCTTATATTTGGTGAGGAGAGTTCGATGAATGCACGTTGTAGAGATTTTATTAGAGCAGATTTTCCCGTTCCGGCTGTCCCTTGTATAATGGTTCTAGTTGGGGGCTTTGGAAGAGGTTTTTTGAAATGAGAAGTAATATGTGTGAAAGCTTTTTGTTGGGTAGGAGATAATATTTGATTTACGGGTAGGTTTGAAGAGGGAATGTGTTGATTTTGAATAGATGAGCGATTATATTCAATGAAATTGATGGCAGTTTCTTGTAAGTGGAGAGGTAGGGAAGTATGAGACCAAAGATGGTTGAGGTCAAAGTCACGATTGCCAATGATTTCAAGGGCATCAATTTCGATGTTATCGCTTGGGTGAAGGTGAGAGATGATTTCCCATTCATTCATTTGAACAGGGTCAAGGGGGATGTCAGGAGGGGAAGATACAGGAGTAGATTCATCTTCTAATTGTGGAGATTGTGGGTTTTCATTTTCACGGTGAACATGCCATGCTGTATATGTTCCTTTCTTTTGTTCCCAATGTGCAATGATGTCATCATTGCTGCATCCAATGTCATTGGGGAGTGTACGGAAGGGGAAATACAATATTAATTCAGCCCAGCAGAAGTCGGTGTAGTTTGGATCATTAGGGGAAGGGATTGTGGTGTATCGTGGCAAGATATGGAGAACTATTGGAGGAGAAATATGTTTCCATTGGTTTTGTTGACGACGAGGAGAAAATGACCAAGAGCGTGCAGCTTCTATGAGGGGAAATTGATCCAATGAAGAAGGCCTATTCATGTATGCAATAATAAATGGTGGTGTTGAGGGTGGATTTTTAGAACCATCTAGAACACGTCTGAATACAATTCTATTAACATTTAGAAATACAAATGTACGACTACAGAGTGTTAGAGGTAATTTTTGCAACATATGGCATATTTCCTGCGCTCCAATATCCCTTTCTGCTATGCTTTCTGTAAGGAGTTTCCGAACAATAGTGGTAGTAGGTGCTTCTGGAGCGACGTTGTTCAAGAGGCGGAATAACATTTGGCTATAGCTTTCTGACTTTGTTTCTGCTTTGGCTACATATTTAGATATATAAGCTAACACGGCATGGCGTGAAAGCGCTGGTTGACAATCAACATTTGCTCTCCAGATGGAAACTAGATCAGCATTATGAATGTTCAATCTATCATCATTACGTGCAGGCTTCTAGATTTTATGACCTTTGTTGTCCAGCAGTAGTGAAGATGTGGGATTTAACTCCCATGGTACTCCATAGCGACATGTGAGAACTTCGTTTTTTTTGCGAAGACAAGAAGATACATGGCACTTTGTATGGCGCTGGACACAATTGACAAGCTCTTCATAGTCATTTGTCTGTGGTGATGCAAAGATTGATCGTGTGTTGAGAAGGCATGGGTCCTGCTCTGCTGATTGGTGGAGTGAAGCTGCGCAATGTTGGAGTTGTCGTGGGTTCCAAGCAGTTACATAATGGTCAAAATATTTTTGAGCATTGAGAACTTCTATCTCATTGTTCCAATCGAGGGAATCCATATTTGGTGCATCTTTCAACCAAAGGAATCCATGTATGTGTGCAGATCCTCGATGTTGCCATTCGTATCTATATGCAATTTCGAAAATATTATTCTTTAATTCTAATGAAGTGTAATATTTTGTTTTAAAAGTAATGGTAATGAAAAGCACCTGCACCAATAGTCGATTGCATGGAGACCTTTTTGTAAAACTTCCTCAAGGAAAATTGTAAATATGCAATGCATGTATTGGGATGTTAAATGGGGATTGGTAATTATATTTTGAATTCTCCACCTGTAATGAGCATCTGTATTGGAGGGCACCTCGGCAGGCATAATATTGTGCAGGTCAGGCCATTTTGTATCAGTAGCAGTTAGAGTGAAGAAAAACGTTGGGCTCCCAAGCTGTGTGATCATGTCAGTTAGCTCATTACGACGCTTGTTCCAAAAAGAGCGTGTACCTCGTAGGGATGAACCAAAGTGCATGACCATTTCTGGAATTTTTGAATTTGGAAAGTTGTGAAGACATTGCTGCAAATCTGATACAGTTGTTGGAAAATTGTTTTCAATGTTTTTTTTTATAAAAACATTGGCATTTGATTGGCTACGGTGGCGCATCAACATGTTATATATGTAGTAACGGAATCTTGGATGTTGGCCGAAGCGATTATCGTGGTAGCGTAACAGGTGACAGGCATATTCATGCAGCTCAACTTTTGTAATTCTTGGTTGTGCAATCATGGCAATGCCTGTTGGGAAAAGTGTGGGAAATGCCATAGAGAAGAGGCCCTCAGTAGTGTATTCATTGATAGGTGATACAGATATTTTAGGCCAATCAATTGAATTTGTTGATTTAGAATTTGTGGAGTGCAAGTAAGCATGAATGCGGTCAAGTTCATTACAAGAGTTTGGAAGAATTGGAACAAATGAAGAAGGTTGGATATCTAATGAAGGTAGAATGGCATGAAGATTATTAGTAGATTCGACTATGTTTTCCTGGGGTATATATGAAGACGTGGTTACGTTATGAAGAAGATTAGAAATATCAGTAGGTTGATCTGGTAGAGCGGAAATTGCAGATGAGTTGAGTTCAACATCTTTGTAGTAGGGATCATGAGCGAGTTTGTATTCTAGTGCAGCTAGAACACGTGATTTAGAAACGATGAATTCATAAGATGATTGAGAAGGGTTTTGCCTTCTAACAATGAGGACGTCTAATTCAGAAACAAGGCGAGGTAGATATTTCGCAATGGTAGTAATGTCTTGAGGGAAGCTGATTATATGGCCGCTATATTTGTATTGACCACCACGAGCATGTGTTACTTGTAGAATCGGATTTACACGTGCGATTAGCATTTCTTCAATTTGTGTTAAATTTTGAAGGACATATGGTTGTTCGCCAGGATCCATGTTGTTGGCATGAGAGAAACGGTTTGAATTTTTTGATGTTGCACATCGGGAGCAAGAGAGGGTACCATGCGAACATTTTTTCTTCATGCCTGGATATGATTCTTTGCATAGTGTGCAAACATGCAATGGAGAAAGGTTATCTATTTTTTGCCTAAAGCGACGGTGTTCTTCATTGAGGGGGGGGCTATATAGGTTTTGGGCAGAGGGAGTCTCTTTTCATTTTTTATAAAGAAGTCGTCGTCGTGCATTTATTGCTTCTTTGTTTTGAGCATAAAGAAGTCAATGGCGTGCATTTTTTTCTGCATCTTCATTGTTTGATGACATATCTAGCAAAGTACAAATAATTATATGTTAGGGATGAGGTGCGAGATTTACAAATTACAAATTGAGGTATGAATGCATATGAAATGTATGACATTGTGTTGAAAGTTGAAATTTCTAGATAACTATTAATAACTGATAGTAAGAGTTTTAAATCACTTTCAAATAGATGTTGGTATGAACCTTTTTTTGTAGTGCCAAGTAGAAGTATTTATATTGTTGAAATGTGAAATGGTAAATATACATACTTGTAGTCATTAAAAAAATGTTACTATAAAAGTAACTGTGCATTACAATGGGAGGGAGAAAGGAACTATACATGGAATTTATATTATTGAAATGTGAAATGGTAAATATACATACTTGTAGTCATTTAGAAAATGTTACTGTAAAAGTAACTTGTGCATTACAACAACATGGTTGTATGTTACAATGGTAGGGAGAAAGGAACTATACAGGGATGTTATTTTCTATTTACAGAAATAAAAGAGGTCTACATATAAGAACTGAGGTCAAAGGCGACGAGCAACAGAGTGCTGTGAGATGCTAAGTGCGGCAATGTCTTTTAGAATTTCCGTGCATGCATCATCATATTGAATTTCTTCTGAACTTAGCAAAATAGGTTGGAGATGCTCAACACCATTGTAGTACTCTTTTTTAATGGAAAGTGATAGAGAGTAGTGATTCCCTGATATACGACTACATATTTTTTGAAGATCAGCTAGTTCAATGGAAAGGAGAAACAAGTCTTTAGCTGTGATGCCCATAAGCTCATTTCCCGCATCATTGAAAACAGTGACATTTTGAAGCTGGCCAGTGTGGTCATGCAATTCAATTTTCAGTCTGTAACGGTAGTCGCATTCTGGAAATTCACCGTTGCACTTTGTACAATGCTAGAGATTGTTAGAATGGTGGCTTACTTTTTTCATGCATTGTTTCCCATTGTAATCCAATGGACAAGCAAGAAAATAGAAATCGTCCATGCGTAGACGAGTTATTGTGGCACGAACCGGAACCCATACTGCTTTCTCCAAGATTTCCATGCTAGATATTTCCTGAATGGTCTTTTGTGGTAAAGCTCGCTTCGAAGACAGAGTATAATTTTTGCTCAATGAAGGAGACGAAGAGCTGTAGCCTGTATCACGGAACCAAGTTTGGATTTGTTTAGTTTCTTCAATGTCTGGATTTATAAGAAGAGTGGTAGTGGAAATTGTCCCAATAGTGATTCCATTAAATTCAGTTATCCAGCCGCCTTTCACACAGAGGATTGGTGGGTTGTCAGAAGAGTCGAGTCCAGCGAGGTCCTTTCCTATAGAGAGACATTGATCTCCCCATATTGTTAAATCAATGCTGAAACCTGACTTGTCCTTCAATGTTATTGTTTTTTTTAATATTTCAGTTCCATCTCTTCTTCTTATTGTAGAAGCAGGGGAGGTGGACGTAACGACACCAAGAACATCGACAACTGTATTTGGGTTTGTGGATTTCACTTCAGCAATAGTCTTGAAATGAAAGCTTTGGTAAGGAAAGCTTGGGTCATCTTCTAAACATGGTGTCACAGTTGATGTAGCAAGCAAGTAAATCTCCCATTTGTTGTTTAAATGGTTGTAGTTTGGGTTTGTTTGCTTTATTGTTCCATTGGAGACAATATATAGTTGCCCAACTTCAATCAGATTGTATAGAGATTCAGCAAGATCAGCAAATGCAGAAAGATGGTTTTCATCTTTGTCACGACCAATGAGGTCAAAGCCAAAACTTTTCCTGACCCACGTGCAGTGTTGTAGTTCTTCAAGGGTGTTTTTGATAATACTCTACCTTGAATCGACCAATACTTTCGGTATGGATGGAGTGACGTAAATGGTACAAGCGATGTTGTAGGTGTGCTTGTTGGAGTCGAAGTATTTGGAAGAATATTGTGTGCTGAAGAAGAACTTGAATGAGATTCGCTTGCCTGTGCATGCAATAGCGATGACAAGTCCTTAACCAAAGGGCTGCTACGGTAGACAACCTCAAGTTCTAGGATTCGAATGGATCTGAAATGGATGAAGAAATTATTTAAAATTAAAATGAATGTTCAACTCATTTTTATTCAGTAATAATCCAAAAAACTAAAGGGGAAAGTGTAAAACAAAGCCTAGTCTTACGTAGAGTTTTGGGACACTGTGCAAGTTGATTTTTTAAGTGAAATGATTGAACCGATTTGAATGTCTTCAGATGCAACTTGTGCGCCATAAGCAAATGGGAGCAAAGTCCTGTGTTGATATGTGCCATCAGAGAGAGTGATGTGGTAGTGGGGAGCACTGGTTTTTGACGAATAGACAGATCCGATATTCACTACTTGCAGTAGGGGTTGCATCTCAGTCGAACCATTTAGCATTTTGGGGATGGCATTCTCAGTCAAAATCGGCTCCATCACGGTAGTAAAGTGCAAATTTTTTATTTGCAATGGTAATACCTGCAATTTATTTTAATGAATTGGAAGAGATATTAATGCATTAAATAAATTGTATGCAAAGCATAAATTAGCATTTTTGTAATCGTTATCTAATAGATTTGTTCATAATGAACACTTAGATTTCTAATTAAATGCAATAATAATAATAAAAAAAAACAAAGTCTATTAATGCATCAAGGAGACTACAATAAGGAGTTTACAATCCCATAGAACCCAATACAGAATGGGGTTGCTGAACACACCAACATATCTATCATTGAGACAGCAAAGGCCATGATTCACGACAATGGACATGAACTTGTCTAATGTATTTGGGTAGAAACATGTAATAATGTTGTCTACATTTTGAGTTGATGTCCACAGAGGATCCTCAAGGACAAAACATTAGAGGATGCTTTACTGGTGAGAAGCTATAGGTATCCCATTTCTGTGTATACAGTGAGAAGCTATAGGTATCCCATTTCTGTGTATACAGTAGTTCAGTATATATTCATGTTCTTGATGAGAAACATTCTAAATTTGAGCCCTCGAGTGTCAATGGGATCTTTGTTGGATATACTGAAACTTGCAAAGTGTGGTAGATCTACATTCCAGCTCAGTGGAAGACAGTGGTGAGTAGGGATGTGAAGTTTGACAAGAGTGGGCAGTCCTCAAGGTTACAAGAGCCTCTCTTAAACAGAGATTACAGGAGCCATGATTCACGACAATGGACATGAACTTGTCTAATGTATTTGGGTAGAAACATGTAATAATGTTGTCTACATCTTGAGTTGATGTCCACAGAGGATCCTCAAGGACAAAACATTAGAGGATGCTTTACTGGTGAGAAGCTACAGGTATCCCATTTCTATGTATACAGTGAGAAGCTATAGGTATCCCATTTATGTGTATACAATAGTTCAGTTTATATTCATGTTCTTGATGAGAAACATTCTAAATTTGAGCCCTCGAGTGTCAATGGGATCTTTGTTGGATATATTGAAACTTGCAAAGTGTAGTAGATCTACATTCCAGCTCAGTGGAAGACAGTGACACAGATTTTGAACTTTTCGGTTTTGTTTTGCAAATTGAGTATTTCTCAGATCCACACTCCATTGCTTGCCATATTGATCTGATATTTATCTTGGGCATCAAGGCTTGCCCAGCCAGTCAGCAACAATGTTGCTCAGCTTATCGTACATCTTCTTAAGCGGGCTTGGAAATTCATTATTGTTACTAAGTCTTTGGTGGACTAAAGGGAGAGGAACTTGGATTTTGTCATATTGGTATGCACAGGTCAAGAAGCAGGTCATGTAGGGAAGGAAATTAATAGGGAGATAATTAAAATTAGAACAGTGTCTGTTGTGTTGTTTTAATAGGAGTTGAAATGCTTGGGGACCAAAAATAGGCTTATGGTTTGATGAGACATTATGTAGACTGAAATCTATCACTGAACATCTCTGGAGCATATAGATCTAGCTCTTTCAGCAAGGTAAATGGACTTATTGAAGGTCAGAATCATCAAAATTCCAGTTGAGTAATTCGGGAGCTATTTATATTTGAAATCTGGAGGGATGAAGTGTAAAATCCTTTTTAAGATTACGAGAGAGACATTTTCTCTCAATGTCTTTGTAGTGCTTATATTGTCTACTTTGGTATTATGGTTTGGGATGAATTTATTTTCATTCACCAAACGGCATCTGTCATGTTTTGTGAAATTGTTGCTACATTTCCGTTTAGGCTGGGTGAACTCTAAAGATTTTGGTAGTTTTATTTGACTGAACTATGAGTTTGATAAAACTCAATATGTCAATATGCAGCTTGAAGTGTGGCTTTATATATTATTGTATAGCTTTCAATGTTTCTAGTGCAGATATGCTAGCATGAATTAGAAAATTTAACAGTTCAAAGTGCTAAAGTTATGATCTCCCTCCTTGATCCTAGACATCAGTCCTTTTACATGGGCAACAAAGAAGCTCTGAGTGCAAATAAATTCACAGAGACAACTTCAGCTATTGGAAATTTCACCAACATAACATTTCTTTCAGTTTAGCTACAAAGACGAGGGTTTACACAAAGATTACAAGATACAGATGAAAAGGCTAGAGGACTTAAATCTACATTTTGGGTGAGTCATGCATCTAAGAAGTTTTCTATTTGTGTTGCATTAAAGACCTCTGTTCTAGTGACATAGATTTTGAACTTTCCGGTTTTGTTTTGCAGATTGAGTATTTCTCAGATCCACACTCCATTGCTTGCCAGATTGATCTGAAATTCTTGTACGTAATGTCTACACTTCTGATCTATACTCCTACGCTTTTAGTTTTTAAAATTTTGAATTTTTTTATTGTTGTTTCTTCATATTTTCATTTTCAGATGTGGTAAAATCTGAGTGCAGATATGGTAGACACGCTTCATACAGAAGAACTGGGTTATGCGGGCTAGAGGCCCATTTTTAGCTTTACTGAGAAAGTGACTGAGTTTGAGAGCATTCCAGTTTTCTGCTGAAGGGCAGACAACACTTCCGAGAATTTGAGGATGAATTGGGCTGGATTCACAGGCAATTGGAAAAGATAAAGTTGCATAGTTATTTAATGCTCTATTTGAATGACAATAAGGCAGCAAAACAGGACACTTTGCACAGGGTTAGTACTGTTTTTGTCTCAAGAATGGTTCTTCCTTATTTCAATGACACTACTCAGGCAACAAAACAGAACACTTTGCACAGGGGTAGTGGTGTTTTGCCTCAATAATGGATCTTCCTTATTTCAATGACACTGCTTAGGCAGCAAAATAAGACACTTTGGACAGGATTAGTGATTTTTTTTCACAAGAATGATTACAACGCTGTCTAATGTCTATGTAATTTTGGAAGTTTTTTTCATAGTATTTATAGTTTAAGAAGCTTTCAGCATACAGAAACCTGATTTATTTTTTATCCAAAACTCTAATTTTTACAAAACAATACAAATCCAGTTATAGTCATAGTCTTTTCTACAATGTAATCCTGTTACATAAATTATCAGGTTACCATTTTAAAATGAGCGCATTATCTTAAACTTCTTTCTCAAATGCTGGAATTAGAATAAATCTATGATGTCTCACATACCGTATACTTCTTACTACTAAATATGATGTCTCACCTACTTTGTAAAATCACATACAACATAAAGATTTTCATAGTAAAAAGAGGAACTTGTGCAAAAAAGAAACATTTAATTACCTAAACAAGAAGGAGAGGATAGGAAAAAATGTCTTTGGAAGCAAAATTGAGCTGGGGAAGAGGCTGAGTGAGGTGTTGAGAGGCTGCAAAATCTCCAAAATTGTTAACGGTGGAATCTGTTGAAGACGCCATTATTTGTATTTGTGAATACGTTTGTAGTGGAGTTAGTGGTGCAGGAAAGACAATTAATTAACCTTCATCCTCTCTGAACTGCCATGGCCGATTGCAAGGGAGTCTGCCGGATAACAATTAATTAACCCATTTCGTTCATTCCGGTCGCAAGGATTGGAGAACAAGTGTCAGGCAAGAGTTCAAAATGTGAGGGAACAAGTGTCAATCGAAACCTCAGTCCATGTTCATACTGGAAAAAATAGTTTAAGGCGATTTTTGACCAAACAGGCTTGAAGTATAGCAGATGCCTGATGCTCAGATATCCTAAAGCACCGTCATAAACAATATGTCGTTAAATGATAGGTTCAAATACACAAGAAATTTCCTCTACAGTCCGAGTTAGCTCCGATTTGTAAGCAAGAAACGAAATATACGGCGCCGGCTTATTGGCAGTTTATTTTTGCCTCTACAAAATTTTAATGCGCGACTAAAATTTGGGGAAATAGGTGTAGGGAATAGGTGTCAGCGACAGGTTAAAACTCTCAAGGAACAAGTGTCAGCTGCACATTGAAAATGTAGACGATGAAAAACGTGATCTCTTTCAAAAGAGAAGGCCTATCGGCCTAATAAACAGTAGCAATATAAATGAATTCAAAGATTCTGAAATCCAGAGGAATAGTTTTCTACCCGCGAGTGAACAATGATAAGAAATTCTCAAGTTAACTGCATTCAAAGATTTTGAAATCTAGAAGAATAGTTTTCTACCGTGGAGTGAATCAATGATAAGAAATTCTCAAGATAATTGCCTCATGGTTTTGATAGTCCAGTAAAAGCATATTAAATAATATGTATTTTTACTCACTCTATCAATTCGAAAACCAATCAACTATCTTATAATGAAACTAATTCAGAACTCGTCGACTTCATTTTAAATTAACAAAGTATCATTTTTCAAAACATACAAAATACATTTAGGTCTTCTGGTTTGATAAATCGGAGACTAGCCTTCATATAGTTACAAGAGCTTTACTTGTGTACCCAAATTAGGAATCTATTGTGAGGAGACCCAAACGTGCCACAAAACGAAGACCTTTTGTGAGTTTCATCTTCAATATCTCTATTTATTCATTATTCTTGTCTCTATCATATTTCTCATCAATTGTTTTGAAGATGAGTCATATTTGTTGGCTTGAAAATTTAACCCAAATAACATATTACGATAGATTTCCAAAAATCAAATTTAGATTATTCATATCATAGAAGAGAAACTTTAACTTAAACATAATTGATTTTTATAAATCAATTATAGGTGTGTGGGGGTGTGTGTAGGGCAGTTTTTTTTCATTAAAAAAAATTATTAATATTAAATAATTAATTTTTTAAAATAAATTTGATTTTTGAGAACTTAGACTTATGTAATTCATAATCATGATGATATCTGTGACGATTAATCACAACACTATTTTAGGGGTCAACATTTAGAACCCTCAAGTGTGAGTCATCATCAAGACATGGATGGAGGCTTGATCTAACCATAAATAAATAATGTGGAGATGCTTGAGAGAATATTGAAGATGAACATTAGAAATTCAACAACATTCAATAAATAAATAAATTAATAAAATTAATAAATTCTAGATAGTCAAGTGTAATAAGTAAAAAAAAACTTAAAGAAAGAAAACAAAAAATATATGAATATAAAACTAAAGAATTTTAAATATGAAATTAAATTAGAAAAATATAATAGAAATAAACACGTCACGACCAAGCCAGACACCAAATTGGTGTATGAGACCCCCTTGTTTGTGGGACAAGGGACCCACCTCCCCACAGGGATTTGACTGCTAAGTCTAGGAAGGCATACATACTCTACCCCCCTCTAGTTTTGAACTTTTGACCTCTTAGGAGGAAACACATGGTCTTAACCACTAGGCCCACTAACTAAGATGAACTAATAAAAAAAATGAAACCAATAAGAAATTTGAATAATATGAGATACTGGCTCAAAAAAAAAATTAGGAAGAAATGGCAGGAATCCAACTACTGTTTATCCTTCACCCCTAGTCTGTATTCAAATTACTAGCATGCTTCTCAATTTTTATAACTTCCCTGAACTACATACAATGGAAGTGATCAATCCTGACAATGACCTGAGACTTCTCAATACATATGTGATGCTTAGACTTTTGTGCATGCTCTGTTAAGGCAGAAGAGCGAGTTTTGTTATGCTTAATGTTTGTTGCATGTTCTTGGATTATCTGCTTGATAGAGCGTCTAGTCTCTCCAATGTAGGGTGTCCCGCATGACCAAGGGATTCAATAAACACCCTTCATATTCTTAGGGTCTACTTGGTCCTTCTCTAATCTAAGGGAGCTATGGAGGGTGATAAAGGGCTTAAAGGTTGTATGAACATTATTCTTTCTAAGAATACAGACAATCTTGTCTATGGTAATTAGAATGAACGAGAGATGCACACACCTAACTAAATCAACAAGATCCTTCCTTTGCCTGGGTCCTATAGTTGCTTTATGGAAAGCTCTGAGGCCTATACGTTTGTTGTAGCCATTATTCGAAAAAACTTCTAGGAAATGGGATTTTTCATTTTCAAAGTGACTCTCATAAAAAATCCTAAGAGCTCAGGTAGCTAGAGTGTTAAGAACACCAAACTTTTGAGCAAGATAATGATGAGAACTTGCATGACGGTATTGCTTAGTATGAGTTTCTTTACGAAAAACTTGGAAAATAAATGATCAATCCCCTTTCTTCGAAATAAGAACATCAAGGAAAGGAAGGCTATCATTGACTTTTGTCTCCATGGTGAACTTAATGGAGACAGATTGACTATTAAGATGTAAAAGGAAAAAATCTAACCGGTCACGACCATGAAGCCAATTGACAAAAGTATCATAAAAAAACCTCTTCCAAAACATCGAGCAAAGAGAGGCAGAAGCCAACTCTCTAGATTCAAAATATTCCATGAACAGGTTTGCGATAGAGGAGAACCCATGGCTACTCAGCAAGTTTGTTCATAGAAGTCACCTTGGAAATTGAAACAAGTGGCGGTGAGGCATTGACCTACCAGCTTGGCAATATCCAGATCTATTATGTGATTACTAACCTCCATTGCTTCATTAATACGTATATCAGTAAAGAGAGAGACGATGTCAAAGTTGATAAGAAAATACTCACGATCAAGGTTAATATCCTAGCTCATTAACAAAAGAAGCAAAATCCTTAACAAAAGATTATGTAAGGCCAACAAAAAGCTTAAACTTGTGAGCTAAAAACTTCGCAAAAAGATAGAAAGACTTACCAATCGTGTTGGCAATGTGTCTAACAAAAAAAACCTAGAACCCCATTTTTATGGATTTTGAAAAACCCATGGAGAATTTTGAGAAACCCATAAATAGAGGACTTTGAGAAACCCATAGATCCTACATGATAACGATAAACCTCTTTTTGATAGGAGTAGAAATCCTACTAAAATTAATAGCTTACACAACTTCCTTGGAGATTTTCTTAATAAGATTCTTATTTAATTTTTTTGGGTAACTGCCAATATTAGGAAGGTGATCCAGTTTGATTTTATTTACAGAATTTTAAAAGCTTTTATAAAAAACGATTCACAAATACTAAATTAATGTAAGTTGACTTCAATTCAAAGACTCTAACAGAAATTGACATCTTAAGAAATAGTTTAGTCGCCGGCACCGACGAAAACCGAACACGGTCACTTCACGCTCGAAGAAACTGTCAAAAGTGAACCGGTCCATTTACGCTTGGTTGTATTTATATTCTTCTGAAACTTCCGTGGAAATATATATATTTTTCCTCCTGAAACTGCCGTAGAAATATATATATTCTTCTGGAACTTAAGGCAACCCACTAAACCTTGTGGATTTTGACCGACGCGTTTTGCAATCAAACACATTGTAACTAACTTTTGAGTGACACGTTTTGCATTCCAGCACAATCTAAATTTTCGCCGGACCCCACGGTCCCGCCAATTTAGATAAAATCATTGAATTGCATTAAATTCTGTCCATCATAAATATCTAACCCGAAAACTATAGGTGACCCAGTGGCCGCAGCAGTTAAAAGGAAAGGCGTCCACATTCATTGAACGCTGAGAATTCTGCCATTGAATCTCAGTTGCGCGGCAGTTACGTGTGGACCCCACGCCATGACGTGGCTGGCATTCGCATGGATGGTACTTGTTTTGCATGGATGGATCTTCAGATGAATTAAATATGGTTGGACAAATTTTCCCAGCTTACTCAACTGATTTTGATTAATTATTACCTTATTGCATAATGTTTAATATCTACTAATATTTTATAAATTTTAAATTTTTGATACATTTTAAATTATTAAATTTATTAAAAAATTATCAATATTAAATTTTGGTTTAGTTTAATTTATAGATGAAATAGTTCCTTTCATTATATATTTTTTTTATTTTGTTTAATTAAAATTTGATAAAAAATTTAAAACTTTGAGTTTGAGTTTAAGTTGTTTAAGTTGCAGAATTTAAGTGTTTTAAGAGTTTTTCAGAGTGTTGAATCCATTTATGCATTCAAAAATGTATTTTAAACAAAAAAAATCATATTTTTGCTTGAAATTGTATAATTAAATTTAGATTAAAAGAAAACTATTTACTCTCTAAATTAAACAATATCTCAAATATTTATTTATGAGTCAATTCCATTAAATATATAGTTTCTTTTTCACCATTTGAAAGTTTAAATTATTATTGATCAAACCATCTTGTTCAAAGATACGCTACTAATTCAACATATTTGTACAAGAGTACACTAGTACATTTGGCGGAAATTCCGACATTTTTGACCAAATGTCGGAAATTTCCCCAAATTTTATCAATTTTTTGAATCCATACACAGTATCATAAATTAGGCAGCACCTACAAATGTGCTTAATCACAGACACTTAGAGGTAAGTGTCGGTATTGCGACACTTGTAGAAAAGCGTCGGAATTGCGATAGTTTGGGCCACAACTGTCGCAATTCTGTCGCAATTCCGACGCCTTTCTACAAGTGTCGCAATACCGACACTTAGAGGTAAGTGTCGATATTGCAACACTTGTAGAGAAGCGTCGGAATTGCGATAGTTTGGGCCAAAATTGTCGCAATTCCGACGCTTCTCTACAAGTGTCGCAATACCGACACTTAGAGGTAAGTGTCAGTATTGTGACACTTGTATAGAAGCGTAGGAATTACGACAGTCTGGGCCAAAACTGTCGCAATTCCGACGCTTCTCTACAAGTGTCGCAATACCAACACTTAGAGGTAAGTGTTGGTATTGCGACACTTGTAGAGAAGCATCGGAATTGCGATAGTTTGGGCCCATAACAATTATATAGTTATCTCATGTTTGAGTTGAATGGTAAAGGAATAATCATCAATCTCCTTTAGTTCAAACAAAAGTTTATGCATCGTAGTTTCTTGGTATTTATTTAAAAAGTGTTTTAGGGATTTACATTGGTGACACACCTTTGTTACAAAGAATTTATCCAACACATAACAAGGAAAAAGTACAATCTTTCCTTTAAAGCCAAAAATCCCTATGTATGAGAGTTTTTCTTAACACTTAAAAAAACCTTTCTCAGAAAGAAAGGATATACCTTCTTGAGATTATTTGTCAATGATTGAGCTAGCTGAGAGCATTTTCTTAAAACTCTATTATGAAATCATTCAGTCGGGTGTGCTGTGTGAGGTCGCCTGACCGGGCGCGTTCAGGTCAGGTTGTTTCATTCGAGGGCACCCGTATCAGTTTTGCTAAGTTGTGACCGCCTGGGTGCCTTGTACTGCATGTTCGGGTGGCCCGTTTGCCGTAATTTGATCCCTTGTGGCATCGCTCGTTTAGGCGCGTCGGGTCGCGCTGTGTTAGGTCGCCTGACTGGGTGCGTTTGGCTCGGGTCGTTTTGTTCGAGGGCGCCCGTATCAGTTTTACTAAGTTCATGTGACCGCCCGAGTGCCGTGTGCATGTTCGGGTGGCCCGTTCGCCTTTTGCTCCCTTATGGCATCGTTCAGTCGGGCACGCCGTGTTGCACCGTGCGAGGTCACCCGACTGGGCGCGTTCAGTTCATGCCATTTTTTTCGAGGGTGCTCGTATCAATTTTGTTAAGTTGTGACCTCCTGGGTGCCTTGTGCACGTTCGGGCGACCTGTTTTCTGTTTGCTCCCTTGTGGCATATTCATTCGGTCATGCGCGTCGTGTCGCGCCATGTGAGGTCGCCCGACCGGGCGCGTTCAGTTCAGGCAGTTTCGTTCGAGGGCGCCCGTATCATTTTTGCTAGATTGTGACCGCCAGGGTGCCTTGTGCACGTTCAGGTGGCCTGTTTGCCATTTTTCTCCCTTGTGGAATCATTTGGTCGGACGCGCCCTGTTGCGCCGTGTGAGGTCGCCCGACCGGGCGCGTTCGGTTCGGGTCGTTTCGTTCGAGGGTGCCCGTATCAGTTTTTCTAAGTTCATGTGACCACCCGAGTGCCGTGTGCACGTTCAAGCGGCCCGTTTTCCATTTGAAGCTCCCTTTTGGCATCGTTCGGTTGGGCGCGCAGTGTCGCGCCATGTGAGGTGGCCCGACCGAGCACATTCAGTTCGGGCCATTTTGTTTGAGGGCGCCCATATCAGTTTTGCTAAGTTATGACCGCCCGAGTGCCTTGTGCATGTTCGGACGGCCCGTTTGCTCTTTACTCCCTTATGGCATATTTGTTCGGTCAAGCGCGTCGTGTCGCGTTGTGTGAGGTCGCCCGATCGGGCGCGTTCAGGTCGGGTTGTTTCGTTCGAGGGTGCCCGTATCAGTTTTACTAAGTTGTGACCGCCTGGGTGCCTTGTGGACGTTCAGGTGGCCCGTTTTGTAGAAATTTGAATAACTGATATATTATTCACCGAGATTCTCCTGATCACACACTATTTTAACTTCATGCACAATACAGAATCTCTTCTACCATTGATCATTACATGCGGAAATAAAATCAATTGCATGCACACATTAAAGTCATAAAAATTCACACATATGAACACGGTATTTCATGGGAAAGCTTAAAGCTGAAAACCCCCAACTATCTGTATATTATATATGTCATAGAGATCATGTAACAATCCTCATACAAAGCTCCTCACAAGCTCTCAGTACAATCTCCAGTTGCTACACACTAATCAGGCTTGATCTTGCAAAACACATGCACCGATCTTTGCCAGCCTTTAGCCTGCCTCTACTGCGCAATCCTTGCTGAAGAATAGCTCTTGATGAGAATTAATTACCCCAGCCTTGCTCACGCAGTCTTTATAGGCATCTCTATTGAGTGTTGGATGCAAACCATGCATCACTAATAGTCACAACTGATAGTCACACTTGCCCTTTCACCTATCTTTGCACTGGTCTCCACTGAAACTGTGCATGCACTGAAGTTAACTGATGTATTCTTTAGTTGATTAATGAGTTTATAATTAGTGAATTAATTAATAATTAATTGATACCACTCTCACTAATTGTATCAATCAGTTAAACTAGATACAAATAGCTCAAATATGTTTAGATTAGTTAAACTGAATACAAATCCACTAACTTCTCAATCAACTCCACCAAACTCTGTCACATGAGTTCTAACTGAAGTATCCATGCAATAGCTCCACATAACCCTTAGGAATTATAGTGTAATTCCTTATGTCAGCTCCTGTGCCACATCTGTGCACTTCACTGAAGTGCTCCAAGCGAATAAGATAATGTTTAGAGTCCAAATATTATTAAGAGCTAATAATATTCGACATATCTATTTTTAGATTGGCAATCTAAAAATAGATTCCGCCCAATATGTCTAAAAATAGAAGTCCATATATTTTTCCAACTTGACCAAACATCCACAAATAGCATCCTGCAACTCATAGAATATGATCCATATGTCTAAAAATAGACTTTGCGACAAAAAATCACCTGTGTGGCCCCCACCTAGTTTAGGTGATCACTTTCCAACTAGGATCAGGAACGATGTTTCAAGATGCCTCCTTCACTGTTTCTTGTTGCAATCTTCAACACGTTTTCCGTTTGCTCTCTTATGGCATCGTTCGGTCGGACGCGCGGTGTCGCGCCATGTGAGGTCGCTCGACCAGGGGCATTCGGTTCGGGCAGTTTCGTTCGAGGGCGCCCGTATCAGTTTTGCTAGGTTGTGACCGCCAGGGTGCCTTGTGCACGTTCGGGCGGCTCGTTTTTCGTTTTTCTCCCTTGTGGAATAGTTCGGTCGGGCGTGCCCTGTCGTGCCGTGTGAGGTCGCTCGACCGGGCGCGTTCGGTTCGGGCTGTTTTGTTCGAGGGCACCCGTATTAGTTTTGCTAAGTTCATGTGACCGCTCGGGTGCTATGTGCACATTTGGGCAGCCTATTTTCCGTTTTCAGCTCCCTTGTGGCATCGTTTGGTCGGGCGCACGATGTCACGCCATGTGAGGTCGCCTGACCGGGCGCGTTCGGTTCGGGTTGTTTTGTTCGAGGGCACCCGTATCAGTTTTGCTAAGTTGTGACTTCCCGGGTGCCTTGTGCATGTTCAGACAACTCGTTTGCTGTTTGCTCCCTTGTGTCATATTCGTTCAGTCAGGTGCGTTGTGTCGTGCCGTGTGAGGTCGCCTGACCGGGCGCGTTCGGGTTGGGTCGTTTCGTTTGAGGGCGCCCGTATCAGTTTTGCTAAGTTGTGACCGCCCGGGTGCCTTGTGCATGTTCGGGCGGCCCATTTTCCGTTTTCTCCCTTGTGGCATCATTCAGTCGGGCACGCTGTGTCACGCCGTGCGAGGTCGCCCGAACGGGCGTGTTAGGTTCAAGCCATTTTGTTCGAGGGCGCCCGTATCAGTTTTGCTAAGTTGTGACTGCTCGGGTGCCTTGTGCACATTCGGACGACCTGTTTGTTGTTTGCTCCCTTGTGTCATATTCGTTCGGTCAGGTGTGGTGTGTCCTGCCGTGTGAAGTCGCTTGACTGGGCGCGTTTGGGTCGGGCCGTTTTGTTCGAGAGCGCCCGTATCAATTTTGCTAAGTTTTGATTGCTCGAGTGCCCTGTGCACGTTTGGGCGACCCATTTTCCGTTTTCTCCCTTGTGGCATCGTTAAGTCGGGCGCGTTGTGTCGCACTGTGTAAGGTCGACCGACTGGGCGCGTTCGGTTCGGCCCGTTTTGTTCGAGGGCGCCCGTATTAGTTTTGCTAAGTTATGACCACCCGGATGCCTTGTGCATGTTCGGACGACCTGTTTATTGTTTTCTCCCTTGTTGCATATTCGTTCGGTCAGGCGCGTCATGTCGCACTGTGTGAGGTCGCCCAACTGGGCACGTTAAGGTCGGGCCGTTTCGTTCGAGGGCACCCGTATCAGTTTTGCTAAGTTGTGACCGCCCGGGTGCCTTATGGATGTTCGAGTGGCCCATTTTTCATTTTCTCCCTTGTGGCATCGTTCGATCGGGCGCGCAGTGTCGCGCCGTGTGAGGTCGCCCGACTAGGCACGTTCGGTTCGGGCAATTTCGTTCGAGGGCATCCATATCAGTTTGCTAGGTTGTGACCACTAGGGTGCCTTGTGCACGTTCGGGCGGCCTGTTTGCCATTTTGCTCCCTTGTGGAATCGTTTGGTCGGGCGTGCCCTGTCGCGCCGTGTGAGGTCGCCCGACCAGGCGAGTTCGGTTCGGGATGTTTCGTTCGAGGGCGCCCATATCAGTTTTGCAAAGTTCATGTGACTGCCCAAGTACCATGTGCACGTTCGGGCGGCTCGTTTTCCATTTGCAGCTCCCATGTGGCATCGTTCAGTCGGGTGCGCGGTGTCGCGCCATGTGAGGTCGCCCGACAGGTGCGTTCGGTTCGGGTTGTTTTGTTTGAGGGCGTTTGTATCAGTTTTGCTAAGTTTGTGACCGACCGGGTGCCTTGTGCACATTCGGATGGCCCGTTTGTTGTTTTCTCCCCTGTGGCATATTGGTTCGGTCAGGTGCGTCATGTCGCGCCGTGTGAGGTCGCCCGATCGGGTGCGTTCGGGTCGGACCATTTCGTTCGAGGGCGCCTGTATCAGTTTTGCTAAGTTGTGACCACCTGGGTGCCTTGTGCACATTCGGGCAACCCATTTTTCGTTTTCTCCCTTGTGGCATCGTTCGGTCGGGCGCACGGTGTTGCACCATGTGAGGTCGCCCGACCGAGTGCGTTCGGTTCGGGCAGTTTCGTTCAAGGGCGCTCGTATCAATTTTGCTAGGTTGTGATTGCCAGGGTGCCTTGTGCACGTTCGGGTGACCCATTTGTCATTTTGCTCCCTTGTGGAATCGTTCGGTCGGGTGCGCCCTGTCGCGCCATGTGAGTTTGCCCGACCGGGTGTGTTCGGTTCAGGCCGTTTCGTTTGAGGGCGCCCATATCAGTTTTGCTAAGTTCATGTGACCGCCTGAGTGTCGTGTGCACATTCGGACAGCCCGTTTTCTGTTTGAATCTCCCTTGTGGCATCGTTCAGTCGGGCGCACGGTGTCGCGCCATGTGAGGTCACCCAACCGGGTGCGTTCGGTTCGGGCTGTTTTGTTCGAGGGCGCCAGTATCAGTTTTGCTAAGTTGTGATCGCCTAGGTGCCTTGTGCATGTTTAGACAACCCATTTTTTGTTTGCCCCCTTATGTCATATTCATTCGGTCAGGCGTGTCCTGTCACGCCATGTGAGGTCGCCTGACCGGGCGCGTTCAAGTCAGGACGTTTCGTTCGAGGGTGCCCGTATTAGTTTTGCTAAGTTGTGACCGCCTGGGTGCCTTGTGCACATTCGAGTGGCTTGTTTGTCGTTTGCTCCCTTGTGGCATCGTTCGGTCGGGCGCGTTGTGTCACGCCGTGTGAGGTTGCCTGACTAGGCGTGTTCGAGTCGGGTTGGGCCGTTTTGTTCGAGGGCACCCATATCAGTTTTGCTAAATTGTGACCACCCGGGTGTCTTGTGCACGTTTGGGTGGCCCATTTTCCGTTTGCTCCCATGTGGCATCATTCGGTCGGGCACATCATGTTGCGCCGTGTGAGGTCACCTGACTGGGCGTGTTAGGGTCGAGTCATTTCATTCGAGGGCACCCGTATCAGTTTTGCTAAGTTGTGACCACCCGGGTGCCTTGTGCACTTTCGGGCGACCCGTTTTCCGTTTTCTCCCTTGTGGCATCGTTCAGTTGGGCGTGTTGTGTCGTGCCATGTGAGGTTGCCCGATCGGGCGCGCTATGTCACGCCGTGTGAGGTCGCCCGACTAGGCGCGTCTGGGTCGGGTCGGGCTATTTCGTTCAAGGGAACCCATATCAGTTTTTCTAAGTTGTGACCGCCCGGGTGCCTTGTGCACGTTTGGGCGGCCCGTTTCTGTTTTCTCCCTTATGGTATCGTTCGGTCGGGCGCGCCATTTCGCGTTGTGTGAGGTCGCCCGACCGGGTGCGTTTAGGTCGGGTCGTTTCATTTGAGGGTGCCCGTATCAGTTTTGCTGAGTTGTGACCACCTGGGTGCCTTGTACACGTTTGGGCGGCCCGTTTGCCATTTTCTCCCTTTTGGCATCATTCGGTCGGGCGCGCTGTGTGAGGTCGCCCGACCAGGCGTGTTCGAGTCAAGTCGGGTTGTTTCGTTCGAGGGCGCGTGTATCAGTTTTGCTAAGTTGTGACTTCCTGGGTGCCTTGTACATGATCGGGTGGCCCATTTTTCGTTTTCTCCCTTGTGGCATCGTTTGGTCGGGCGCGCCGTGTTAGGTCGTCTGACCAGGCGTGTTCGAGTCGGGTCGTTTCGTTCGAGGGCGCCCGTATCAATTTTTCTAAGTTGTGACCACCCGGGTGCCTTATGCATGTTTGGGTGGCCCGTTTTCCATTTGATCCCTTGTGGCATCGTTCGTTTGGGGGTGCCGTGTCACGCCGTGTGAGGTCGCCTGACTGGGCGTGTTCGGGTCAGGTCGTTTCGTTCGAGGGCGCCTGTATCAGTTTTTCTAAGTTGTGACCACCTAGGTG
Source organism: Pinus albicaulis (assembly GCA_034641835.2). Taxonomy (NCBI): domain Eukaryota; kingdom Viridiplantae; phylum Streptophyta; class Pinopsida; order Pinales; family Pinaceae; genus Pinus; species Pinus albicaulis. The sequence goes on from CM076579.1 coordinate 362,952,425, forward strand.
CCTTGTGCACGTTTGGGTGGCCCATTTTTTGTTTTCTCCCTTGTGGCATCATTCGTCGGGCCGTTTCGTGTCGCGCCGTGTGAGGTCACTCAACCGGGTGCGTTCGGGTCGGGTCGTTTCGTTCGAGGGCGCCCGTATCAGTTTTGCTAAGTTGTGACCAACAGGGTGCCTTGTGCACGTTCAGGCGGCCCTTTTTCCGTTTGCTCCCTTGTGGCATCGTTCGGTCGGGCGCACTGTGTGAGGTTGCCCGACTAGGCGCGATCGGGTCCGGTCAGGCCGTTTCGTTTGAGGGCACTTGTATCAGTTTTACTAAGTTGTGATCACCTGGGTGTCTTATGCACGTTCAGGCGGCTCGTTTTCTATTTTCTCCCTTGTGGCATCGTTCGGTCAGGCGCGTCATGTTGCACTGTGTGAGGTCGCCCGACCTGGCGTGTTCAGGTTAGGTCTTTTCGTTCGAGGGCGCACGTATTAGTTTTTCTAAGTTGTGACCGCTCGAGTGCTTTGTGCACGTTCAGGCGGCCCATTTGCCATTTTCTCCCTTCTAGCATCGTCTGGTCGGGTGCGTCGTGTCGTACCATGTGAGGTCGCCCGACCAGGCACGTTTAGGTCAGGTCATTTCGTTCGAGGGCACCCGTATCAGTTTTGCTAAGTTGTGACCGCCCGGGTGCCTTGTGCACGTTCGGGTGGCCTGTTTGCCGTTTGACCCCTTGTGGCATCATTCGTTTGGGTGCGTCGTGTCACGCCGTGTGAGGTCGCTTGACCAGGTGCGTTCGGGTTGAGTCGTTTCGTTTGAGGGCACCCGTATCAGTTTTGCTAAGTTGTGACTGCCCGGGTGCCTTGTGCACGATGTTTAGGTGGCCCATTTTCTATTTGCTCCCTTGTGGCATCGTTCATTGGGTGCGATGTTTCACGCTGTGTGAGGTTGCCCGACCGGGCGCATTCAGGTCAGGTCGTTTCGTTCGAGGGCGCCCGTATTAGTTTTGCTAAGTTGTGACCGCTCGTGTGCCAACTTGTGCACATTCGGGTGGCCCATTTGCCATTTTCTCCCTTGTGGCATCGTTCGGTTGGGCGCGGCGTCTCGTGCCATATGAGGTTTCCCGACTGGGCACGTTCGAGTCAGGTCGTTTTGTTTGAGGGCGCCCGTATCAGTTTTGCTAAGTTGTGACCACTTGGGTGCCTTGTGCACATTCGGGCGGCGCCGTGTGAGGTCACCGTGTCGCATTGTGATCGGGTCTTATCGTGCGAGGGCGCCCAAGGAAACACGTTCGTACGGGTTGGGTCGAGTCGTGTGATGGCTCCCAATTAGCTAGAAACGAGTTCGGGTTAGGTCAGTTCGGTTCGTGCCATATTGTAATTAAGGGCGCCCAAGGAAACACGTTTGGGCGGGTCGGGTCGGGTTGGGTCGGGTCAGGTTGTGCCGTGTGAGGCCGCCCAAGGAAATGCATAGGTAGGTAGGTAGGTAGGGTGCCGCTATCTCCCATCTCCATATAGAGTAATTTGGTCACAGATTCTTTCTTCTATGATACTGTTTCCAGCTCTCTCTTAAGTCCTATCTCTTGTCCTTCTTCTCTCTCCCTTTCTTTACCTCCCTCTCTCTTCCCCAATCTCCCTCTCTCTCTCTCTCTCTCTACCCTCCAATCCTCTCACTATATCCTTTTTACATTCAGACGCAAAGAATAAGCAACTAATGTACACAAACAAAGACCAATGAAATTATCATCTTAACCCTAACCCCTTAAACACTAATTCCGAACCCCTAAACCATTTAACCCCCTAAGCCTCTAAACCCCTAACCCATTTAACCCCTAAACCATAAAACTCTAAACCCTTAACCCCTAACCCCTAAACCCTTAACCTGTAACCCATTTAACCCCTTAAACCCCTAGTAAACCCCTAACCCATTTAGCCCCCTAAACCAGCCTAAACCTATAAACCCTTAACCCCTAACCCCTTAAACCCTAAACCATTAAACCCTTAACCCTAACCCCTTAAACCCTAATTCCTGACCCCTAACCCATTTAACCCCCTAAAACCTAACTCCAGTAGCCCCTAACTTCTAACCCCTAAAATCCTTAACTGCTAAATCCCCTAACCCCTAAACCCCTAACCCATTTAACCCCCTAAACCCAAAACCTATAACCCCTTAACCCCTAAACCTATAACCCCTTTAACCCCTAACCCATTAAACCCTAATTCCCAACCCTTAACCCATTTAACCCCCTAAACCATAAACCTCGAACCCCTAACCCATTTAACCCCCTAAACCCTAAACCTATAACCCCTTAACCCCTAACCCATTTAACTCCCTAAACCATAAACCTCTAAATCCCTAACCCATTTAACCCCTAAACCCTAAACCTCTAAACCCTTAACCACTAACCCTTAAACCCTTAACCCTTAACCCATTTAACCCCCTAAAACCTTAACCCCTAACCCCTTAAACTCTATTTCCCAACCCTAACCCATTTAACCCCCGTTTTCCGGTTTCTCCCTTATGCCTTCGTTCGGTCGTGCACGTCATATTGTGCCGTGTGAGGGCGACCGAACAAATCTGTCACACTCCTTAAGTACCTCTTGTGACTGCATGGGTGCCTTGTGCACGTTCGCCTGGCTAGTTTGTTTTTTGCTCCCTTGTGCCTTTGTTCGGTCGGGCACGCCATATTGTGAGGGCACCCACCTAAACGCATTCAGGTCGGGTCGGGTCGTTTCGTTTGAGGGTGGCCATATCAAATTTGCTGAGTTGTGATTGCACGAACGTGCAATTTGCTGAGTTGTGATCGCACGAGTGCCTTTTGCACGTTCGTGCGGCCCATTTTCCATTTTCTCCCTTATGCCTTCCTTTGGTTGTGCGCACCGTATCACGCCATGTGAGGGCGCCTACCCAAACACGTTCAAGTTGGGTTGTTTCGTTTGAGGGCGGCCATATCAAATTTGCTAAGTTGTGATCGCACGGGTGCCTTGTGCACGTCCGTGCGGCCCATTTTTCGTTTTCTCCCCTATGCCTTCGTTCGGTCGGGCATGCCCTATCATTTTGTTTGAGGGCGCCCGCCCAAACCCGTTCCCTAATCCCTAATCCCTTAACTACTAACTCATTATTCAACCCCTAACCCCTAAATGCACCTAAATCCCCTAACCCCTAACCCCCAATCCCCTAAGCCCTCCAAATTCGATGAATTAGCTTTGAAGAAGTAATTGTTTTCTGCAATATGGTTTGTAAGTTATTTAAATAGAGGTATCTTCTCTAGAGTTCTTTTTTAGATCCACAATTTCATTTACTCATTTTTGAATAAGGCGTATGACACTCTTCATGTCTATGGGATTTTTATCTTGAAGCTCATTATCTATACGAGTATTTGTTGCTTCAAGGGTTTCCTAAACCTCTAAACCCCTAACCCATTTAACCCCTAAACCATAAACCTCTAAACCCTTAACCATTAACCCCTAACCCATTTAACCCCCTAAACCCTAAACATATAACCCCTTAACCCCTAACCCATTAAACCCTAATTCCCAACCCCTAACCCATTTAACCCCCTAAACCGTAAACCTCTAAACCCTTAACCTCTTTAAGAGCCCGCTTTGTAGCCTCCACAATCTTGAATGTCACAAATGCAAATCCCCTGGATTTGTTGGTATTCTTATCATATGAAACCGAACCTTCTTCTATCTCTCCATATTTGGAAAAAACTTCTAAAAGCTTATCATTGGCCGTGTCATATGAAAGACCACCAATGTAAAGTTTCTTTTGAGCCTGATCTGTAGTTTGACCAGGACCTGTGCTTGCCATGTCTGCCAGATTTCTTACAGTAATCCTCCCATCAATAGTCTTGCTAGGCTCTTTCAATGCCCTTTGAGCAGAATCCATGTGCTTAAATGTGACAAAGCCAAATCCTCGTGACTTTCCTGATGTCTTATCCATAATAAAAACACCTTCTTCAATCTCCCCATACTGTTCAAATGCATCACATAGGGTCTGTGAAGAAGTATCCCAAGCCAATCCACGCACAAACATCTTCCGATGAGCTGGATCCTTGCTTGCAACATCTTTAATTTCTTCTGCAATTGCAGGGTATGAAGAACCTGCATTGACCATCAAAGAGATCAATTGCTCTTTGTTCAGTGGCTCCAACAGCGAGTGTAGATCATCCTTATTTATTATAGAAAATGTATCTAATTTGAATGAATGAATACATAGATTACTATCATTAAAGAAAAAAAATGTAAATTTCACTTTTAAAGTAATACTTAAAAATAAGGAAAAAATAATACATAAATTATAAAGAAAAAATATATAAAAAAAGAGATTAAAACTCCAAATATTTAAAATACAACATAATTTAATAGTGTAAAGTTTAAAACTCCTTTTAATAAAGCATGATGATTTAGTAGGGTAGAAGGCTTACTATATGCAAAAATCAGTCCATTATTTACTCATATAATTTTAATTGCTTCTCAAAAAGATATGTTCTATTTTTTTTATTGCAAATATTTTTAAACAATCGAAATAAACAAACATTTAATTATTTAGAAATAATTTTAATTATTTAAAAATTATTATAATTATTAGAAAATATATATTTTTAAATTAATTTGAGTGGCCTTAAAAAAACACACGTGTTTCATTTCAAAATGTCAAAAATTTTCAAATATCAAAAGTTTTAAGTTCCCTCGTTCATTTCCCTCCGGTTGCATGGTTTGTCCAAGGAAGGAGGGAGGATGCGGCCATATTGTACTCGCTGGTTTTGAGGAAGGATGCAACCATACTATTGCAGGTTTGGAGGAAGGATGCGGGAGATTTGTGCCCCGAGTCGTGCTCATGGATCTGGCACCATGGACAGTGTGAGGATCTCTGCATTGCTCTCAACTCCACAACTCCAAAAATAGGTACTCTTATTCTTCAATACAAAAAGAATTTTGGTTGGCGTTTTAGCTTCTTTTTCAAGATCTTGTCTCATGGGTCTTCTTGTAATTTGTTCTATTGGGACTGCAACCCATTACCAACCCGATCTGATGAAAAAAATTCACAGTGGCCTCCGTGGGAGCTTATAAGCCTGATCCAGGTGTCTTTTCCTTGGATATGCCTCTCCAGGGAAACAATACCCAACTACGATCTCGATTTGGGTTTTGATCCCTAGCTGGAACTTGTATTACCTGCACTATTTGATCATTGTTCTGTTACTTAAGCTAAGTGTTTAGTCTGGTATGTATTTTTCAATAATAACCTTACATTTTTTGCAATAAGAATAAGAATGAGTAGCTTGTGGTGGAAAGATGTCCATTCAAGCGGAAATGAGAAAAGCGATCACTCTGGATTTTGTTACCCCATCTCAAGTTTTTGAATGCGGATTTCATTGAGAAAATAATTGAAAACATCCTGTACTTACATCATGAAGATCTTGAAATTTTTGAAATTTCTGTAAACAATCTGTATTGGAAATATGGAAATATTGACTTGCCACTCCATAAACAATTAATATGGAAATCGGTTTTGGCTGCATCTGTAAAGAGAGTGCAACAAATAACTTTGAGTCTTCCATTTCGTATGGACGTTCCAAATTCTCTGTTTTCCTACGACTGCCTAACTTTTTTGGAGCTCACAGATTTTGATTTCAAACTACCTTCAGACTTTTCCGGTTTCAGATACCTTAGAACCTTTTTTCTATCAGATGTCTATATTATTGATGATATGCTCGAGCAGCTTGCAGCAAAATGCCCTCTTCTTGAAAATTTGAGAGTTGGATCGTGTACTATGGGCCTGAACACTTTGAAAATTTCTTCTCAGAGTCTCAAGTATTTTAATTTTTTGGGAAATCGCCATAAAATCCCACTGACATTAACAGTGAATTGCCCGAAGTTGGTGAATGTTACAATACATAACTCAATGTTGAGTTTGGAGCTAAATTCTTGTGGGGATCTGCATTTTTCCACAATAGGGCTTAATGTACTAGAAGGTATTTCTAACAAGAACTCTCTCAGAAAAATTACCCTCTGTGGGTGGAGTATTCACGTGCCTTCGCTCACAGTACTTGGCCATTTTTCCAATCTCGAAGAACTATCCATGGAAAGAAATTCTTTTGAAGAAGAAAGTCCAGCTACAGGAAGCTTGACCCTCCCACTGTTGAAAAATCTCAAGAAAGTGCGTATAAGGGTTTCGGGGTTGGATGAGGAGGAAATTGTTTTGATTGGATGCCTTTTCAAAAATGCTCCTTCTCTGTAGACGATGACGCTTACTCTACCAATATGCTCTGAATATGTCCATGAGCAGAGATTTTTAAATCAACTTTTGGGTTTGAACATATTTTTTGGAAAAGCTATTGTACATATAACAATGAATCGTGGGGATAAGTGTAAGAAATGCCTGGCTTATTCAGTTGGTGTAGAGAGGACTTCTTCAGATGATGAAGTTACCAGTTTCTCACATGATGAAGATACCAATTCCTCAGATGATGAAGATTCTACTTCTTTAGATGATGAATGACTCTTTATTTAGGAAGATGCATACATAATAGCATGATGAAAGCATCTTCCAAAGAGATTGAATTAGTATATCTAGCACTTTTGAAAGCTTTCTTATGATCATTAAGCTTAGGTTTGGTTTGTATTATTTTTTTTGTGTTTTTGGCTGTTATTTTGATTCTTACAGCCACTGCAAAAACCAAGCGCAACATTTAGTTTGTCTTTGATCGTGTTCAATAAGATCACAAATTTAATGGAATGGATATGCTATGTGGCCTTCAGACTGTAACTTGCCTCTAGAGCACGATGAATTCTTTTTGAGGGTGGTAATGCAGCTTCATCATCTGCCAAAATTCTCCCCAGACGATACTTATCAGCTTTTCGTGGCAAACAAGTATCTTTTTCACCTAATACAACAAAATCCGTACAATGTGAAGATGCCCTTTCTGGATGGATAATCTCTGAAGTTGTTAAAATACTAAATTTGCAGGTAGAATCATATGATGGCAATGCATCCTGTGGGGTATGCTTACCTGAACTGCCCTCCATTGTCTTTGGCATATTTAGAATCATTAGAATAAGCATCCGCTACCCTTAATCCATCAGCATTCCCATCAATTTCTGAAATCAATTCTCAACTTCAATTTATACCTACCCTTCCCCTCCAAATTATCACTCCTAATTCTCCATCAACAACTCCTCTTTCTATGGATTCGCCCCATGAGGCTATGTTTACAGAACATATTTGTAAAGAGAAAATTTTGTCAATCTAATATTATTTTATGATAAACTGTACGTTTATCCATCCGTGGGCTTTCTTAACAACAAAGTTACAAACTTCATTATGAGTTGTCCTGTATTGTTCCTCTTGTATACAACTTTATGGGTTATTTGAGGGCCTCTCTGATGATATGCAAATAATTGTGCATACTGTTGTCATTTTTTTACCATAATTTTGCCACTGTAGTTGTCCTTCAATTGTGTTGTACTGGGCATTGACATTAGAGTGCCCGAAACATGAAAAAGCCACGAAAATTTCTTGTTTCTCACTGTGTTTTAGTTCTTGTCAGTATGTGTAGTGAACTTCAGTAATGTAATGACTTCACTGCTAAGGTTTAGCATCGTAGTTCTAGTGGTTAGCCTATCTTTTCTGAATTTAATGTCTATTTTTCTCCAGGAAGGGTTCTTGGTATATGAATGCAACTCTATGTGCAGCTGTAATAAAGAATGCCCAAACCGGGTGCTACCGAAGGGAGTGCAAGTCAGAATTGAAGTATATAAAACAAAGCATAAGGTGTTATTTTGATTTTATTGAAGTTCTAGTATTGGTAGTGCATTAGGATCATTATTGAAATCTAATCATGGCCTAGAATGTAAATAACTTCACTTGTTAATGTCAGATGCATTTTTTCAAAAAGCAAAAGCTTGGTTTCAAAATTATCAATTGTAGAAATTATATAACTAATGCGTTATACATCCAAGATTCTCCTGATCACACACTATTTGAATTCATGCACAATAAAGAATCTCGTCTACTATTGATCATTTCTTGCGGAAATTAAATCAATTGCATGCACACATGGAAACCATAAAAATTCACACATATGAACACAATTTTTTAGCGGGAAAGCCTGAAGCTAACAACCCCAACTATATGTATATAATATATGTCATCGAGATCATGTAACAATCCTCATACAAAACTGATCATGTCAAGCTCTCAGTACAATACAATCGCTACACACTAATCAGGCCCGATCTAGCAAATCCATGCACTGATCTTTGCCACCTGCTAGCCTGCCTCTACTACGCAATCCCTACTGAAGAATGGCTCTGAATGAACTCAAATTGGTCCAGCCTTGCTCACACAATCCTCATTGTCATCTCCAATCACTGGGTGTTGCAAATCATGTAACACTATAGTCACAACTGATAGTCAACCTGCTCTTTCACCTACCTCTCCACCGGTCTCCGCTGAAACTGTCCATGCACTGTAGTTAACTGATGTATTCTTCAGTTTATTAATGAGTTAATAATTAGTGAATTAATTAATAATTAATTCACACCACTCTCACTAGTGTATCAATCAGTTAGACTAGATACAACTAGCTCAACTATGTTTAACTAAGTTAAACTGAACACAACTCCACCAACTACCTCCATAACTCCACCAAACTCTGTCACATGAGTTCTAACTGAAGTCTCCATGCAATAGCTCCACTTAACCCTCAAGAATAGTGTAATTCATACATCAAAGTATCTGTGCCACATACGTACACTTAACCAGTGCTCAAGAGAATGAGATAATGTTTATAGTCCAAATATTATTAAGAGCTAATAATATTCGACATATTATTTTTAGATGACGATCTAAAAATGATTCTACAACTAATATGTCAATATAATCCATCTATTTTTCCAACTTGACCAACCATCCACAAATAGCATCCTGCAACTCATAGAACATGATCCATATGTCTAAAAATAGACTTTGCACCAAAAATAGCCTGCGGGCCCACTTAGTGAAGGCGACTTCTTTCCACTAAGCTCATCATATTGTTGCAATCTCAACACTCCCCCTCAACAAGATAAGGATTATCTGCAACCCCTATCCTGCCCCTGTGGTATTTGAATTTGCTCCTGGTGAGCACCTTCATCAAGATATCAACATCCTGATCCTCCGTAGGAATGTAAGAAAGTAACATGATCTTCCGCTGCACACAATCTCTGATATGATGATACCGAATGTCAATGTGTTTAGATCTATCTTGAAATAATGTATTAACCGAGAGTTTGATGTAACTCTGATTATCACAATATATCACAGTAGGATCTAAGTGTGAACCGAACAACCCGACCAGGATCTTCCTCATCCACATAGCCTCTGTACGGTAGCTCGCTACCATCTTATGGCCTCACGTGGGCCCAGGTGCCATGGATATCTACTGCCCCTACGATATGCAACCTCTTGTAATGACCTAAATCCCTCCGGATGTGTGCTCTCTCGTAGTTGGGCTCCTATGACATCTGGCATCTGTGAAACCATGCGGCTTCACCTCATCCTTCCTCTGTGCATAATCCATATCTCGATCTGCCTCTGAGATATCTCAATACATGCTTCCCTGCCTTCCAAAAGAGCTTGGTAGGCTTAACCATATCTTGTAAAAGCTGGTTAATAGCATAGCATATGTCAGGTCATGTATTTACTAGATACATAAGCGACCCCACCAACTGTTGGTAAACAATGGCATCCACTACCTCTGTCGATGTAGCATCCTCTTTCCTCCAACCACCAGGAAGAGGAGTATCGATAGGCTTGCAGCCATGCATGTTGAACTTCTCCAGTATCTCTGGTTTTTGCCTTGAGACACAAATCCATCATTGCCTATACAATTTCCAATGAAATAATGAAGGAGGCCCAAGTCCTTCATCTCAAACTGTTGCAAGATCAACCTATCATGAGAGTATATTGTTCATTAAAATCAAATCATTTACATAAAGTACAATGATTAGCAATACACCTCCACCAAAATACATTACTAGTTTTGGATCACTTCTCACTCTTGGTGAATCAAGACAGGTGTGAAACTCTTGTCTATCCGTGTGTACCAAGCACAAGGTGCTTGTTTCTTATCATGCTCTTTTGAGCACACACTTATGCGACTTCCTTGTTGAATATCTCGAAACCTTCATGCTGCTCTATGTACACCTCCTCCTCAATCACCCTATTGAGGAATGCAATCTTCACATCCATCTGATGAATGTGCCACCCCATCTGCGCTGAGAGAGAAAGAATCATCCGTATGGAAGAATACCTTGCGACAGGTGCAAAGGTTTCCTCATAATCGATCCCCTCAATCTGTGAGAAGCCTCGGGCAACAAATCTTGCCTTGTACTTCTCCACACTCCCGTCAGTTGCTTGCTTCACTTTGTAGATCCATCTCGAACCTACCACTGATTTCCCTTCCGGCCTTGGGACAATCTCCCATGCACTGTTTCTGACAATCGAATCATACTCTTCCACCATGGCATCTACCCATGCAGGGTCCTCCACAGCTTCCTCGAAAGAGGATGGCTTTTTCACGGTACACTTGCTCATCAGAGCCGTGTATCCAGTATATCTGTCAGGGGACTGTCACTGTTTGAATTGTGATGTAGGTGCTCCTACAATATTCTCTGCATCAAGATTTAGTCGCTCAGCTTCTGTAGTGCGCTTCTGCCCTCTGATGGTTGGCACTGCATGAGTGGTTTCTTCCACTCCATGAACCTCCTCTTGTGGCTGATCCACATCCTGAGGCTCATCCTTAGGAACTAATAGCTCTTCATCTGCATGCAATTGTGGTTCCCTCTCAAACGAACACTTAATGGCTTTCTCCTCATGAAATTTGATATCCCGTTGCACAACAGTCTTCCAACTGTCTGGAAAATACACACGATAGTTGTGGGGTGTATCTGTGTACCCCACAAATATCTCAACCTCTGTGGTTGACTCCAGCTTCTTCCTAGCATCCTTTGTCACATGGATATAGCAGTGCAATAAAATCTTCAAATGAGGAAATATTGAGCACAACACGACCTCCTCAGTGTACTCATGCCAAGTACTGCGCGAACCTTAATTTTGCACATAAACCTGAGTGTTGTGCCTCAACCCACAAGTGTATGGGAAGGCCCTGGTCTTGGCTTATACCCAGTCACCAACACCAAAATTGTTCATTCTTTAAGCTCGAGCGACTTTCCGTGTGAGTTGCAGAGGCACTAGTGAGCTCTCTTCGAATGCATGCACGCGCAAAGTCCTTTGAATTTTCCGAATGAATTCCACACCATTATTTCTCTAAAGAGCCTTCACACAATACAGTTCTTTCTCAACCAGTGCCTTGAACTCACAGAACTTTGAGTATGTCTCGCTCTTCTTCTGCATGAAGAAGATCCAACACTTATGAGAAAAATCATCAACAAATATCACATAATACCTGTGATTTGCTGTCGAAGCTACTAGGAAAGGTCCACACACGTCTGTGTGAATTCTCTCAAGGATCGTCGTGGCATGACTATCCTTCTCATGAAAGGTGGCTTTCACAAATTTTCCCAAAGTACATCGCTTGCACTGATCTGACTGCGCAAGTGTACCTTTGGGAAGCCCGGTAGAAATCTGCCGCAAAATTTTCAAAGTACCATGGTGAAGATGGCCCAATCTCCTGTGCCATAGCTCGCCCTCATCCCAGCTCACCACTCCTTCTTCCTTGTGTGCCATTGCTACGCAACCATCTACCTGCAACTGATAAAGGTTCTTAACTCGAACCCCTATCCTCCGGGTTTCACCAGTTGCCTTACCGTGCAGGAAAGCCTTTCCCTCGCTAAAGACAACTTCATATCCCTTGTCTTCCAACATCGCTAAAGAGATAAGATTCTTCTTCAATCTTGGTACATGCATGACATCCTTTAATATGAAGGGTTTACCAGACTCCCTCTTAAGGGAAATGGTACCGATATCGGTCGCACTGTATCTACCATCATCGCCCATCTCGATGTGCACTCCAAGATCCTTCTCATCCAGACCAGTAAACAAATCTTTGTCTCCGGTCATATGGAAAGACACACCACTGTCAAGAAACCATGTTGAACCCATCATACTTGAGACCAAGCATGTGATCAGCAAAAAATCCAGCTCAAACTGTGAGGCTAAGGCAGCTCCAGCTGCAGATCCAACAACCTTCTTATTTTTCTTCTTCTGTTGACAATTAGTGGCGTAATGTCCATGTTGGTGATAGTGAAAGCACTTCACCTTGGACATGTCCTGCTTCTTGCCTTTTGCATCGGATTGAGAAGCATTATTCTTGCTCTTCCCCTTCCTTTCTTTGGCAGCCAAAGTGCAATTTTCCTCATCTTCATTCTTCGATGAATATCTATCCCTGGTACTCCGCCTTATCTCCTCATGCACAAGATCCGACGAAATTCGCTCCCATCCCGCCAGTTTCTCCTAACCATTGACAGAGTCCTCATAGGAATGCTAACTCTTCGGAAGCCCAAGGAGAGACAAGCTCACCAAGTCCTCTTCATCTATAGTAACCCACACACTTCCCAGCTCATCCCTGCACAGGACAAACTTCATGAGGTACTTGGGTATACTGTCGCCTTTCTCCATTTTTATCTTCCCGAGTTTATCCTTGAGCGTCAACTTCCTCTGGTCGCTCTTGCTTTGGAACAAGTCTGTCAAAGCTTTCCACATCAAGAATGGAGAAGCTTTAGCATGAAGGCTGGACACTATGTGATCCTTCACACCTTCCAACATAATCCTTCGACATTTTGCTGTCTTCTTTTGCCATGCGTCAAGTGCGGCAGCATCGCTAGAAGCAGGTTTTGGAATTTCTGCATCTATGAACTCCTTCAACCCATTATCCTCCAGCACGGCCTCCATCCTGTCCTTCCATGCAATATAGTTCGAGCTACCCTGAAGGGTATACTCTAATCAAAATCCGTTGAAAGACATATCAACTTCGACACCAAGAAAACACTACTGCAAATTCGAATTCCACCAGCACAAAACTCAACCGCTTCAATGATTTGCAATTGCTCCAATGATCAATATTGCTCTGATACCATGTAGAAATTATATAACTAATGTGTTATACATCCAAGATTCTCTTTATCACACACTATTTGACTTCATGCACAATACAGAATCTCTTCTACTATTGATCATTACTTGCGGAAATTAAATCAATTGCATGCACACATTGAAACCATAAAAATTCACACATATGAACATAGTGTTTTAACGGGAAATACTGAAGCTAAAAACCCCAACTATCTGTATATAATATATGTCATAGATATCATGTAACAATCCTCATACAAAGCTGATCATGTCAAGCTCTCAGTACAATACAATCGCTACACACTAATCAGGCTCAATCTAGCAAATCCATGCACCGATCTTTGCCACCTGCTAGCCTCCCTCCACTGCAAAATCCCTGCTGAAGAATGGCTCTGAATGAACTTGAATTGTTCCAGCCTTGCTCACGCAATCCTCATTGGCATCTCTAATCACTAGGTGTTGCAAATCATGCAACACTATAGTCACAACTGATAGTCAACCTGCTCTTTCACCTACCTCTCCACTGGTCTCCACTGAAACTGTCCATGCACTGTAGTTAACTGATGTATTCTTCAGTTGATTAATGATTTAATAATTAGTGAATTAATTAATAATTAATTCACACCACTCTCACTAGTGTATCAATCATTTATACTAGATACAACTAGCTCAACTGTGTCTAACTGAGTTAAACTAAACACAACTCCACCAACTACCTCAATAACTCCACCAAACTCTGTCACATGAGTTCTAACTAAAGTCTTCATGCAATAGCTCCACTTAACCCTCAGGAATAACGTAATTCGTTCTGTCATCTCCTGTGCCACATCTGTGCACTTAACTGAAGTGCTCCAAGAGAATAAGATAATGTTTATAGTCCAAATATTATTAAGAGCTAATAATATTTGACATATCTATTTTTAGATTGGTAATATAAAAATAGATTCCGCCCAATATGTCTAAAAATAGAAGTCCATCTATTTTTCCAACTTTACCAACCATCCACAAATAGCATCCTGCAACTCATAGAATATGATCGACATGTCTAAAAATAGAATTGTGCCAAAAATAGCCCGCGGGCCCACTTAGTGAAGGCAACTCTTTTCACTAAGCTCATCATCTTGTTGCAATCTCAACATCAATAAACCAAGGTGCAACAAGACCCCAATTCTGTTTCAATGTTTCGGTATGTCTTTCTATTTGATTTTAGGGCTGGGCAGTTAGAGCTGCACAAGCAATTTCACGTGGGACATTCATTTGTGAATACCTTGGAGAGGTCTTAAATGATCAAGAAGCAAATAAAAGAGGAGAAAGGTAAATTTTTATCTTGTATTGAATTCAGTTTTCCTATTTCTTCATCATAAATGGTTCTATAACTGAATGCACCTATTTCTTACTGCCACTTCTTTTCTTGTTTGTTCTAAATTACTACTATTCAGGTACGACAATGAAGGTTGTAGCTACCTATATGATATTGACACCCATATTGATACAAGTGCTTTGATTGATGGTGTACAACCATATCTTATTGATGCTACCAAGTATGGGAATGTTGCACGCTTTATAAATTACAGGTAACACACATCGTTTTGCTTTCTTAGTTGTTTTATAAATTTTAAGAATAAGTTTGCATATTGAACATAATATTCCTAAAATCATTTTTTCAGGGGCTGAATGTCACTTCTGTACTGGGTTTTTCTTTTTAGTGGCACCAAATTCTTTCCGCTTCAACCATGGGACTAATATCTTTTATGTTCGTCTTGGATCTCTTGTAAAGTTCGGATTACTTACACAGGTAAGAATTTCTATTTCCATGGAGTGGCTTGGAATAAACAATATGCTTGTCTGCAAAGGAAATGTGATGCATCATACTTGTGTTCCCATTATGGGTGGAAACCATACCTCTCCAAGGTTTTGTACTTGTTAATCTCTTCTCTGATCCCTACTTGGCTCAATCTATCCTTTATAATCTCATTTTTCAAGAAGAATAGAGACTCTTGTCATTTGATGGAAGAAGAATGCCTCAAAATATGTACTTCGTATATTGTGTGTAGTACCAGACAAAGTGAATAAATATCCATTTCCATTCTTTGATGGCCATAAATTCCACAAGCAGCTCCAGTAAGCCCATTGCCACTTTTCATCTTTGTTTGAAACTGTTTTACCATATCATGCCACGAGCCATTGACAGGCTAAAAGTGAATAGGAGCACCTATTACATTTTATTAGGTGGGAAGGGAATGGTTATTTATGGATAACCAGGCATGCAAAATGTGAGGAGAGTAGGCAGTAGATGTACCAAATATGTGCTTGTTCAGCCAAAATATGAAAGGGTAGTGAATTCAAAACAATTAAAACATAAACCCTGTTTCAGTATCTAAGCATTCACCATATATTGCCTCCACAGATGGCGGATCTTGTCTTGGCCGCCTACATCCCACACTGTAAAGCTCAAGTTCTTAAACTTGACTGTCTCTACATTGAAACCTATCATGGGCACAATTCTGACATACTCTCCAAGTCTCAGCTTATACAGAATAGTTGTTTTACCTTATTTTAACCAGATCCACAAGCTTAAGGTCAGTAGCCACAGATTGAAATTTTCCATCATCAAATTAAGAACAACATAATAAACATATGTTGATTAAAAATCCTTCTCCATTATTTACATCAAAATTCAACAAATTTAAGATGAATTTACAGAGCCTAACATCTTTTCTCAGTACCAAACAGAGCCTAACATATTTTCTCAGTATCAAATAAAGCCTAACATCTTTTCTCAGTACAAAATAATGGATCTATTAGCAAAATTAGAAGGAAAAATGGGATTCAAGTAGTGTACCTACTCCGTCTAATCCTACCATTAGTATTCGAACTTCCTTGTGTCCGCAGGATATGAAATTGGCTAATGCTTTGGCTGTTGCATTGCCCATGATCTTCATTGATACTTTTTATCTCTGCTAATTCTGCATAGATATCGTCTTATCATGGAAAAAGCATTAGTACCAAAATACTAACATGCCTCTATTGCCTCCAGCCCTTCAATTGATTAATTCCCAATGTTTATAACAGTAATCTTAATTGGTCATGGATCTGAAAAAAGGAGTTTGTAAGGACGATTCCAGCAAATATTTCTTCTGTTAGTAACTATACTTCTAGAAGAATAGAGACTCTTGTCATCTGATGGAAGCAGAATACCTCAAAATATGTACTTCGTATATTGTGCGTAGTACCAGACAAAGTGAATAAATATCCATTTCCATTTTTTGATGAATTCTTGTGGAAACAAAATTGTTTGCTGACCTGTTCTTTAATCTTTTAAAACAGTCGGAAGACCATTCAATTTTTTCTTAAATATTTTTAATTGTCCGTCGATATTGCGAAGCTTCCTAAGCATCGGTCTTCCGATGCTTTCAACCTACAAAAATTTTGCCTTTCGTCGCTCTTGCGACGCTTCTTAAGCGTCGGTCTTTCGACAAGTTCAACCTACCAAAATTTTTGCCTTTTGTCGCTCTTGCGACGCTTCCTAAGCGTCGGTCTTTCGACGCTTTAAGCCTACCAAACTTTTTACCTTTCATCGGTATTGCGACGCTTTATGAAGAGCGACGTTTAGGAAGAGCGACATTCTAAACGTCGGACGACATATCGTCGGAATTGCGACAGTTGAGCAAGCGTCGATATTGCGACACTTTGAGCAAGCATCATAATTGTGATAGTTGAGCAAGCGTCGGTATTGCGACACTTTGCAAGCGTCGAAATTGTGACACTTTGGAAAACGTCAGAAGAGCGACGGTTGTTTGGAAACAACGGAAAAAGTGTCGGTATTGCGACACTTTGGCAAAGCGTCGAAATTGCGACGTAATGGCTAACCACGTTTTGTCCGGCCTCGTACTGTCGCTCTTGTGACGACTATGTGTCGGAATAGCGACGAAGTGGCCGTCAGAAATTGGGCCAAATTTTCTAGTGGGTAGTTATTAATTAGACAACAATTTACGTTAATATCCAAATGAAGAGGAGAATATCCTCCTACAACTTCTTTCACTCCCTGTCCAAATCCAAAATGTTCAGATATCCCATTTCCACATGATTCTGATCATGTTATGATGATCCATGAACTTCCATCTCTTGAAAATGAAGATCCTTGCCTCAAAAAAATGATGAGCAAGATGCGCCCAATGAGTATGCCAAAATATGGTCTTGGATATCTTGAGCAGCGAGATGAACTAATCCCACAATCTAGATTCAGTAATTTTGTTCCCGAAGACTGTAAAAGATCTACCAAGCCTGAAATGCACAAATTGTTTTCTATAATGGAAGGATGCAAAATGCATAATGTTGACACCCAATGGATTAAGAATATGCTAAATTGGGATTTATTTACTCATCCCAAGTCTAATGCTTTTGACCTTAGTACTCCAAATCAAGAAAAAGTTAGGATGTCACAAGAATGGAAGGCATATATGAAAAGGACAAAAACTTGGTTGTCCTTTTATGAATGGAAAAATAAATATGAACCCTCATATATACACATGGAAGATGCAGAGTCATCATCAATGAAACACTCTTGGACTGCTATTGATGGCAGTAAAGTTGAAACACCTACCACTTTTCCTCCCTATAAAGGAATTCTCCTAGGAGAAGCACAAAATAGTGCTAAGGCTATTCCTTTGGTATTAAAATATGAAATGCCCTTGGCATTGATGGAAGGATACAGAAAGCCAGTGAGAAGATAAATTGGACCAACACAGCAGTTAAAGGATTGGAAATGAACTGTGTTAAAATTGTTGAAATCAAAGAACATTTTGATAATTTACAAGTCTTTGTGAGTGGCATTAACAAGACTTTGAATGATGTAAATTATTCTAGTACAACATTAAAAGGTTTTGTTAGAGAATCTCTGACAAAAATGGAAGATGTTGAAAAGAAGATAGATATAGGGATGCATTCTACTCAAGGAATTATTGAAGAATTGCCTGAAAGATTTGATAAAATGCACATAGCTCCAAAAGATAAGCCCATTCCTATTTCTTATCCCTTAAAAATATCTGTAAATATCCAACATCCTATCAAGCCTGTTGATAGATTTCCCTCCCTTTTTCCAAAAGAAACAACAGAAGAAAAATCTAAGCCCATAACCCTTTCTTCTCTATTCAAAGAACCAGAAATACCAGAAAGCTCAGAACCACATATGTTCTTCATCTATGAGCCTCTTTAAAGCCAATACACCAGGAATCCTGCACCTGATCTTAGTGGGAAAGTTAAACTTCCAGAAACACATAACTTCCATCCTGAATCCCATAGAGAGTGGAATATAGACAACCTGAGTGTTGGCCAGATAAGGTGAACGATATATTTAATGTTCACAAAATATAAACTTATGTGCCTCAAAGGAAAAAATGAAGTGGAAGCTTATAAATCTATCATTAAGTGTTTTACTGGAACATTATTAAGATGGTGGGAAACAGAGACATCACCAACATTAGTGACAAAAATGGAAAATGAAATTTTGAAGGATGAAGGGGGAGATATTATTCATAATCTGGATGGAAGCCCACAGAGCAATATGTTTGGAGCATTGACTTCATTTATTTTAGAACATTGGTGCGGAGGAGAAATTGAACTTGCAAATAAACATGAGATGATTCTCATGAAATTTAAATGCTATAAAATATCCCAATATGAAGACTTTCATAGGGATTGGATCCAATGAATATATGAAGTCAAGGATAGTAAAAATATCTTATGGAAATAGGTCTATTTGGCAGCCTTGCCTTCAAAATTTGTTGATTACCTTAGACAACAAGACGCCTTCCAAATGCCTTTTGAATCTTGTACTTGGGGTGAAATTTATAGCATTATCACCAGAGTCCTTATAGGACTATGTACAAGTATGAAAGTGAACAAATCACTGCAAAAATTATCCAGACTGCTAGATAGAAAATCTATCTGTAGCAAATATGGCCTATCCATAGATGACCCCATAGTGAAAAGAAGAAAAGCTAAAAAGAAGGCCAAGAAAGCAAAAAGGAAAGGATACAGAGAAAATCCACAAAGGAAAAATAAAGGGACCAAGAAAGGGTACTACAAGAATGTCCCAAAGACGCATTATTATCAGCCTAAGGACATTCATCTAAAAACACAAAAAGGAGATCAATGGAACAAACTAACATGTTGGCTCTGTGGCCAACCAGGAAAGAAATCAAATCATTGTTCTATTGCAGATGAATCTAAGAAAAATACAGGAAAGAAGTCCAAAGAAATATCAAAGAAGAAAATAACAGTAAAAATAGAAGGGTCAATCATGTGCTATAAATGTGGTTTCAAAAACCATAAGTCTGAAAATTGCCCCAACTTCACAATCAGACAATAAGTCCAACAAAAACAACTTTGTTCTAGCTCATCATCCTCTGAGAGCTCTTCTTTAAAATTTTGAAGAAGAATTAAATATGCATATGAATGAATGCAACTATACTGATTAAGATGATTGCCACTGTGATTCAGATACTGAATCAAAAAGTTCTTTTGATGAAGAAGACTTTGTTTATGAAAAGAAACAAAAAGAAAAAGTTCTCATGGCACAAACTATAGATGATTTAGAGACAAAATTACTTTCCCAAATCAAAGCATTGGGAGAAGGAGAAATGAAAGAAAGATTACTGGAAAATTTTCTAAATACCAGACATAAACACTAGGGAAGCAGTAGCAGAACTATTCCAAAAATAGAAGCCAAGGCATTGTTCATTGATGCCTCATTTGAGAAAAATACAAGAGCTTTCCAACGAAGCCAACAACAATCAAAAGCTAGGTCCTTAACAGTGGGAGAAGTTAGCCAAGAGATCCACAATCTTAAAAAGGAATACTCTTCCCTAAAAATAAAGGTTTCTGAATTAGAAAAAGGAAAGACACTTGATGAAGAAGAATATTTTTCAAACCCAAATGTAGAGATTTTTGAGGGAAAACGTGATGAATCTATAGGTTTTAGAGATATGGGAGTAATGACCCTACAATACCAACAACATCATGTCATGTTGGATATTTGCATAAAAGGAGAATTTTTTTCTCTAAAGACACTTATTGACTCAGGTGTCGATGTCAATGTTCTAAAATCAAAACTAATACCAACAAAATATTGGGTAAAGTATTTCAGACAAGTGGTTGGGTTAAGGAGTAAAAATTTATTGTATGAAGTCCCCCATGCTTCTATATGTTTCAAAGAACATTGTATCAAGCTAAAATTTGTTGTTGCTGACATCCCTATTGACTACATTTTAAGAAATGTATTTTTGGTTGATGTAGAGCCACATGGTTCAACCAGATTAGAAGGCAACAAGGCTGGATATTTTATAATTGTACCAAGCTCAGATGGTAAGCTAAAAACAAACAAATTTCCCTTTGTCTCTACTCCCAAAGTATCTACCATGGTACAAGACATGCAACAGATTGAAAAAGCCAGCAATAAATTGATTGAGCTCAAGGACCTGAAAACCACCATAAAAATAGGAGATTATATTCATAATCTTATCATCAAACAAAGGATCTCCAGTTTGAGATCAAAAATTGAAAAATAATGCTGTGCTGAAGAACCAAATGCCTTCTAGTATATAAAACAACATTGTGTGGAATTTCCATACAAAGATGATTATGAAGGGAAACCTTGCAAAAGCAGGGAAATTCCCATGAACAAAGAATACAGGGATCTATGTCAAAATGAAATAGCAAGTTTATTGAATAGAGGATTGATCAAAGAATCTAGTAGTCCGTGGAACTGCTATGGTTTTTACGTCAATAAACATTCATAACAATTAAGAGGGATTCCAAGATTATTCATAAACTATAGACCTCTAAACACTGTCTTATTTGATGATACTTACCCTATTCCCCACAAAGGGAACGTCTTAGCTAGAATAGCAGGAGCTAAAGTATTTTATAAGTTTGATATGAAATCAGGCTTTTGGCAAGTTGCAATCAGAGAATCTGATAAATTCAAAACAACTTTTAGTGTCCCAGCAAGACACTATGAATGGAACGTAATGCATTTTAGACTCAAACATGCACCGTTCAAATTTAAAAGGTTATGGATACAATTTTTAAACCATATTTTGATTGGTTATTAGTATATATTGATGATGTGCTCATATTCTCCAAAAATTTCCATGAACATTTCAAACATGTTAAAAAAAATTCCCAACTGGTTAAGAATAATGGGTTGGTACTCAACAAGAAAAATATTGAACTCTTCCAAACAAGTATCAATTTTTTAGGACATACAATCAAGGATGGAAAATTTCTCTACAAAAGCATGCTCTAGAATTCGCTAATAAATTCCCATATGTCATCATTGACAAAACCCAATAACAGAGGTTTTTAGGCTGCTTAAATTACGTAAGAAGTTTTTATAAATATTGTGCCAAAGATAGAACATTACTCAACAAGAGATTGCAAAAGCACCCACAACCATGGACAACAACACACATAGAAGTCGTCAAAAGAAGTAAAAGCAAGGTAAAAACTCTCCGAGTCCTTTATATTGTTGATGAAGATTCGTTTAAAATTGTTGAAACAGATGCCAGTGATATTGGGTGGGGAGGAGTTCTAAAGAAAAGAAAGGAAGGAGAAGAGAAAATTGTACAGTTCATCTCAGGAACCTGGAGCCCTTCTGAAAAGAATTACTCCACAATAGAAAAAGACGTCAAAGTAGCATGGAACTACATTGACAAATTTGATATCCACCTTATCCATAAAAGGTTTCTCTTAAGAACTGATGCCTCTACTCTAAAAAAGGTTCTTAGCAAAGATATAAAGAATCCAGGAGAAGAAAAGTTTGCAAGATGGCAGGCTCTATTTGCTAATTTCGACTTTGATGTTGAACACATTAAGGGTGAGAAAAATTGTTTACCTGACTTTTTGAGCATAAAATACTTAAGTCAGGCTAACACTATCATGGTAATAGTAACAAAGTAGGACCTACCCCAACATACAGAGACCCTAAGGAGTATTCCAGAAGCACAAAAATGGGGAGAATATTGTTCAAAATGCAAACCCACATGGTAGTTGAGAAACACAAAGATACTAGATGCAAACCTCCAGTCTCACACAGATATACAACATCTGGTACCAGAAAGAAAAGTCTACCCTAAAGATAGCAAATGGATACACGACATGGTATATGAGAGAAGTATGCTTTTTGCACACTTGGCTGAAGAAGCTTGAAGCCAAAATTTCCATGATATAAGTGTCATTTGGACAGAAGGAAGCAACCAAAGGAGAGTCTACCATAAGTATTTTGCCATAAACCGTACCAGGGTTCCAACTTGGCATGATATGTCTAAAATGTGGCCACAAGGAAACCCATCTATTATCTTTCTAGACACCATATACAATTTTATTGATTAAAAAATTTTATGGTGAGACATTATGAATGTTGATGGGAAAAATGAAACTCATTATACTAAAGTCAAGTTTGGACCTACATGGACTACACAGAGAAACAAGTAGGGTGAATGGCTTCAAAATTGGCGGGATGATTATGGCCTCAATAAAACAGCTATGGACCCACTATATTTTAAAAATGATTTTCAATCTGACTGTAATATTTGTGGGTTCATGACATAATGTTTTCATTCTCCATGTAAAATTGTTGGGGATTTAAATAATTACCCAGATAGTGATATTCTTGAACAATTTATGAAAAGACATCTGAATGGCTGGTAATGACTAAAATCAAACATCAAATAGTCTTGAGAAATCCTATGATTGTACGAAGAATATACACCAAAGCATGGGATACTTCTAGATACGTTTGATTCATATTTCCAAGGACCACACCTCTTGGAGATTAATAATTATGGTTCTAGTGGGCTTATCCATAAAGCATCGACTGTTTAATGATGTCTAGTCATAGACTGAATGTGACTAGTTTTTCTCATGGGATTTTCTAGTAAAAAGTATCCACAATGTAAATATAAGTAAATCATCTATAGTATAGTTTTGTATAAATATTCCTTTCAGTCACGAGACTCAGAGCACTTCTCCGAATTTTGGTGGGATTTGACCCACATCTCTATGACTGATGGAAAATGTTACAAAATTTTTCTATCCGATGGTCAAATTTTTGTCCCCTCATTTATTATATAAGGAAAGGAGTTAGGCCCATTTGACACATTTGGAGTTGGAGTTTGAGAGTCTTAGTTTTGGAGTTTTTGAGTTCCAGATTGAAGTCTGAGATTATCTTCCTGCTCTGCATCTGCGAACATCTGTTTGATTTTCTTGCATCACGAAGAAATTCTTGCTTCTATCTTTTAGAGTCTGAATCTGAGAAGCCTGCGCATCAGAGTGAGAGCTCTGGTGAGAACCTAAAGTGGCCAGATTCTTAGGATTTAAGTCTATCAAGTGTGTTTGTCAAAGTTCTAAGACTGCGTCTGTGAAAGGCCAGGAAGCCTTCAGATAGCTTCTTTTTTATCAAGTCGCAATATCTGATAAATGCCTTAACAATCTATCTCTGTAAAAGAACTATATCTCTCTGTAAAAGCTTTATCTTCATGAATAAAATGAGTATCCATTTCTGAAGCATATTTCCACCTGTGAGTACATTATTCTGCCTGTGTTAAATTAATCTGTTGAGGTAGTATATCTGAGACAAGAAGTTCACTTGAGGTTCGACAGATACTCACCGAGGTATGAGGAACACCAGTCCGCTAAAGGCAGGAGGCCGCGTAAAGGACGCTAGAGTGTGAAATTCCAGACGTTCGTGTATTGATCACAGAGAAGAGACTTAGCAAGGCCGAAGAAAAAGTGCAAGCTTCCTATGAAGCCCCTGCAGCAAATTGGGAGATATTATTCATAATCCAGATGGAAGCCCACAAAGTAATATGATTGGAGCATTGACTTCATTCATGTGGGTTTCCATTTTGAACAATATTCTCCCCATTTTTGTGCTTCTGGAATACTCCTTAGGGTCTCTGTATGACTTTGGATATGCTGAAAGGTACACCATGCTTTACGTTAATATCCAAACAACTTTGGATATGCTGAAAAGTACAACCCGTTAAATTTGTATTGGTGTACTATTGATGACAAGCTCGAAAACTGTAAACTGCTTCACAAAGAGAAATTAATTCTGAGAATTGTAGACCACTTCACAAGTAAAGGTTAAACCTTCGAGTGAAAAAAAATGAATTATTACAACATACTCTTAAGGAGAAGGAAACATCTACTTAAAAACAAAAATTAAATATGTTGCTCAAAAGTAAAAGGAACATCTACTAAAAACCAAGATTAAATGTAAGAGTCTTTAGCCAAGGGAACATCTACTTAAAAACCAAGATTAAATGCAAGAGTCTTTAGCCATGATATGATTCTCACATAGTTTTGTTTTCTAATAATTATTAGATTATTTGGTTTGACCTTATTTAGATTTTTTAAACTATTCAACATCATTAACATCAAACACTAAATTTTAGCGTATAGGGTAAATTTCTTAATAATAGTTTAAGTCTCCTTCCCTATACCTTTATTTTCCACTTCCTCATCGTCTAGATAGGGTATGATTCACGTCTTAGTAATTTAATTTATTTTCTTAGTAATTTTTTTGACAATAGTGATGGTCAACATTGATATGGTCGGAAAATTGTCTACTCATACATTTTATAAATAAAACTATAAATTATTAGTTATTTTCTTTTTATAAAAATAACATATTTTACAATTTTACAATTTTACTTTTAATAAATAGATAAAAAACTTTTTTTTTTGGTTCACAAATAGATCACAACAAAGATAATAATCTTTATTGTATGACTATCCTCTTTATTTTATGACTAGGTTAAAGAAGAAAAATAACACTCCTAAATAAGCAACACTCATCAGCTTCATAATAAGACTAACCAAAAACCAAAAATCTGATGGGAGGAAAGAATTTTTGAACTTCGTGTTACACTTATTATGGTTAAATTTTACAATATTTGTAATATTAATGATTTTTATAATTTTTCTTAGTCATGAAAATAAAAAGGAATTAGGAAAGGTTCTATGCAATATTTTTAATCATAAAAATAAAATGTTAAAGAAATGAATTAATCATTAATTTTTAAAACTCTAATAAAGCAAAACTAATTTAAGTGAATGGTTATTGTCTTATAATCAATCGGGCATTCAATGCTCACAATTAAATTCTAATTTCTTTACAAAATATTAAGTTTCTCTAAAAGTCAAGTTAGAGTATTAGGCTTTAGAACATGATTACTTAAACATTGAAAATATGAGTTATTGTTTTATTAGAGGGTTAGGATTACACATGTGAGGGTTAGGAGTACATGTGTAAGAGATATGCAAAGAAAAGTGGGTATAGTGTGTGAATAGGAAGCTTGAGAGTAGATAATTCTCATTATAAATTTATCAAATTTGTGAATTTATTATATTCAAATTATTTTTGAGGAAATATTTATAATTTTTTAATATAAAACATTAATTGAAACTTGATAAGCTAGTTAGCGTGATTAAGTGCGTTGAGCTTCATGTAGAATGTATTAATGCCCTATGGTCAATTTAAAGTATTTTTTCTTTTCTCACTCATGGTCTATACTCTAAGTCGTTACCCAAAAACATTAGTTAGTGCAATGAATTTATGCCATCAATTTTTAAAAACAATTGTTATTAATGATTAGCCATAATCAAACATTCCTTGATGCATCTTATTGTGAGGATCCACTGCAAAATATTGATAGACTTATGATTACAATTAGTGTGTCCTTCATTTTGGCTTCATGATCATGCTCATCAAAACTCTCTACACCACTAATATCAATACTTTAATATAAACAATTTCTCTAAACAATTAATTCACACTAAGATCTTATAACTCCCTCACCAATGTAAAGAAATTCCTTTAATAACTTTCTTTTTTTAGTGCAACACCACATATATCTTGAGGTTTCATTTTAAGTCTAATCTCATACGCTTTAATGAGAATTTTTCAATCTAAGTATTGCAAAAATAAATAGCAAACTAAATTATCACGAAACTCTAAATATAATATAATTATAATAGAAACTCTAAATATAAAATAATTATAAAAATTATTAACAATTACTATCAATAAACTTCTTATATTTCTCTTAATAATAAAAAAATATATAAAAAATACATTAAAAAATAAAAATTAACATAACTCAATGGTATATCAAAATGAGCTTAACCTCTTGATAACTCTAAATAGTTCACTTACAACGAGACTTGTTCCGTGAAATATATAATATTGTGCCAATAATAACTGAAATTTAGGATCCAAGCTATGAAATTAAAAGTTCTAACATGAAAATAATGAATCCACACCAAGTGATTTCACATGCAATAGTTTTTTCCCTATCTTAATTTTCATATAATCAATAATCTTTTCGACAACTTTTTCTTTAAATTTATGATATATATAATTTTTTTAATTTACTTAAAATGAATAATAACTTTTTAATTTTAAATTTATTATATATATATATATATATATATATATATATATATATATATATATATATATAAAATAAGTTAATGATTTAAGATTCAAAAGTTTACCTTTTAATGTAATATTTTTCTTTAAAAAATGATGAATCAATCTATATTTACCAATAACAACCAGTAATAACTATCTAACTTTATAAAATTAATATACATTATAATTCACAATTTACAAGTCAACATGTATTATATTACTAAACTAAATATTAGTGAAAAAATTTATGTCATCATATATTATATTACTAAGCCAAATATTCATTAAAAAAAATTGGTGTCATAGAAATAATTCAAGTCAATGTCTTTTATACTTAATTTTTTAAGAGACTAAACCACTAACACAACCACATTAAAAATATTAATGTGGTTGATTTACCTCAAAAGTCATTGAGCAAAAGGCTCATTCTATAGCTGAGTATAAGGGGGAAGTGTAGGTTTGTCTATTCATCTATGCCCCATTAAAATAAAAATAAAAAATAATATTATGTTATAAATAGAAAAATAATGTCTACTCTAATTTTTAAAAAATCAATATGTTGTAAAGTAATTAGAAAAAAAAAAAATGTGTGAATCAGAGTTTTAAATCTTATACTTTTCGAAAATATTTCAACAAGAGATTTAAATAAACTATTTGAAGATCTATTTTAACAAATTTATGTCAATATCAAGTTGCAAATTTTTTTATGGTTATAATTTTTATTCGAGTTGTATTTAGTGTGACTTTTTGGAGACTTTTTTCGGTGGATTTTTTGATCAAATTTCTTTAAAATCCGACAAAAATTCATTGCAATCACATGTTTGATTGGTAACCCTGCACAATCCAAGTGCCTTTAGGGTTTTTTAGGGTGCTGAATCCATATATATAGTCAAAAAACCAATTTAAATAACAGAAATCAAGATTTCACCAAAATTCACACTAAAGACAACTCCATTTTTATTTGATCATATATATACTCTATTTAGCATTCAAAAATACAATTTAAACAATGAAAAATAACACATTGTATTTTGCACTCTAAAAAAGTTTGCACTGTGAAGAAATTTAATCTCTTTAGGCTCATGTCCGATCCGTACTTAAGGTTGTTGAGCCGAGAGGCTCATTTTACAACCCAATATGAGGGGAAGTGTAAGTTTGTTCGTCCATCTGTGCCCCATTAAAATAAAAATAAAAATAAAAATTATGTTTTAAATAGAAAAATAATGTATATTATATATTTTTTTAAATGAATATGTTGTAAAGTAATTAGAAGTAAAAAAAATGTGTAAATTAAATGTTTAAATCTTATACTTTTCAAAAATATTTCAACAAGAGATTTAAATAAACTATTTGAAGATCCTTGTTAGCAAAACTATGTCAATATCAACTTGAAAAAAAAAATTATGGTTATAATTTTTATTTGGTCCTATATATATTATATTTAGCATTTAAAAATACAATTTAAATAATAAAAAATAACACATTGTATTTTATACTCTAAAAAAATGTACACATGAGAAAATTTAATCTTTCTCAACTCATGTTAGATCTAGTCTTAAAATAAATCTATATTAGTTTGTATCTATTATTAATAAATATATAATAATAAAAATAGGATTCATTTAAAAAAACTAACAAAATTCATGTCGATCTCTTTAGTGCTTAAATTTTTTAAAAACTAAACCCCTAGAAGTTAGCTTAAAAGCATGCCTTAAGTTAGGATGTCGTTCCTCATGTACCAAACATTCAAAACCAACAATTCTTTACAAGGGTATTGGCCTAAAACCAACAACAATAAAAAAAAAAAAAATAATGAATATGTTTCTATATATATAATATTGTCATATTATTTCATAAATTAATATAAATATAAATTGAAAATATTTTAGTATTATGAATTTTTTATTTGGTAAATAATAATGGATATCAAATTTTAATATTGTTTTGGAGTTTTATGTATAAAAGATGTATTTTAGAAATAAATTATACATGATCTAAGCTATTTGAGTCTAACTCCAAAGCAATTCTTCACATAGAAGGTTCTTTCATAATGTGTTCAATTCTTAAACTAAGACTATATCTTATGTATAGGCCAAGATTTCATTTAGAGGCCATATCTTATGGTTTTGGTATACATTATAAGTAACTTGTTTAAGGCCCAAGCCTTTGGATTTAATCTTTGAATCATGTCTTTTATCAAGAATCAATCATTCTCCATTGTGAAAAACCTTTCAATTAATATTCCATACAAAGGGCATGTCTTATGCTTTGGGGTCATGTGCAAGTCTCATGTACCTTAGAAATAACTCTTTTAGGGCCCAAAACCTTAGCTTTTGGCCTTAAAGTATGTCGTCTGTGAGGATGCCCTTTAGAGGCTCAAAATATAAAGGACTGACAAGGCATATGGGCCATGGTCTAAGCTCACAGTCATGGCGCATATGCCTTGTCAGTCCTTTATATTTTGACCCTAAGTATTCTCTTAAGCAAGGAAATGATTCCCTAGTATACCAAAGCTCAAAATTGGGTGCTTATTTAGCTCATGGGAAAATCATTCCTTTTGAAGGGTTGATCTCAAGGTTTGGTTCTCAATATGATGGCCCATGTGACTTGAAACTAGATTTTTTGAGTTTGGAGCCACTATATTTTTTTCCTAAAACATATCATAAGTCAAAATACCCATCCTTGATGTGCAAAGCTTCATAATTAGGCGTGTATCCCACACATGAGGAAAATATTTCGTCTAGAGGTACTTATGTTGTAGTTGAGGAACTATAATAATCATGTAATCCAAAAAATAAATATATAAAGCCTAAGCCCCTAGATTGTGGCCCTAAAACATGTCCTTGGGTTGGTGGGAGGGGAGGGGAGAGGAGGGGTGGGGGGTGTTGGAAACTCTTCCTTATTACACATAATTTTTTATTCAAGGATGTATCCCATACCTAGGAAAAAAATCCTTATAGAGGTCTTGTCTCATGGTATGAGGACCCATATATAGTCCACCTCTCTTAAAAGTAACTTATTTAGAACCGAAGACCCTAGATTTCATAACCAAAGTATGTCTTGATAGAAAAGACCACCACCTAATAAACCAAACCAAACCAAGGTTGCATCCCACACATGCCCCAAAGATTCCTTCAAGATGGTTTGTGTCATGGTTTGAGGCCTTATTGATAGCAAATATCCATTAGAAGAAACTCACTTAAAGCCCAAACCCTCGCTTTTTTTGTTAAGCATAAATTAGAGGATAAAAGCCTCCCTATGTTTACCAAACCTCTAAATTAAGCTCATTTTCTATTAGAAATTAAATGACACAACAATGGAACACATAAAATATTGTAAAAAAAATAAACACAAAAAACATAAAACAAGAGACACACAAATATACGTGGTTCACCCAAATTGGGCTATCTCTACGAAGACACAACTAGTCATTCCTTTTATATTATCTAGAGATACAGCCTACAACAAATCTGATGTAATTTCCTCTTCTCTCTCACACAATATCCTCTATTTTCTTCACATGAAATAATACACGGCTGTAATACAATTCCCTCATATAAATCGAGGGTTGCCTTCTAGGGAAAAAAGCTCTAAATTAACATGACTTCTACCATCAGATCTTCTGCCTAATTAACATCCCAAATTGACTACGAAATTACAATATTTTACAAGGCAATTTTTCATCTATTTTTTGTCAGTGGAGCTAGTGTGGGGGAAAGCCCTTCCCACACCCCCCCATCAGGCACTGAGATCCAAACACGGTTGATTTTTTTTTTTTTAATTAAAAAAAAATAAAAATAAATAAATCATGAAGATAATCAAGCTCAGGTCCATGCCCAAAATTTTCCTTCCGTACACCAAAATTCCTTATGGAATCCCTATCTCGTGGTCTAATGCCATGTTCATGGTTCACGTACCTTATATATACCTCAAAAATCCTAGCAAGGAAACCCAAAGAATGCTTAATTCCATTCACAGATGGCATCCCTATTAAACCCTTTGGTGTAGACTAATGCACGTAACCTAGGGAGATTTGAACCAAACTCCAAGTAGCACAAAATAAGATAATATACGCACCAAACTTAATAAAAGTAGTTTAGCTAACCCCTTGGGCTTAAGAAATGATGGCATAAAGATGTTAATTCATGGTTGAACCATTAGAGAATAAAACATGAGGCCACTCTACAAAATATTGAGACCATTAAAAATATGATCACATGTAAATTTAAGGAAAAATCATGATGTGAGGAAGAAATTGAACATAAGATAAAATTGAGGTACTATAAGGAGGCCATTAAATTTAAGGAAAAATCTTGATGTAAGGAAGAAATTGAACCTAAGAGAAAATTGAGGTATTATAAGGAGGTCATTAACCCCAATTTAAAAGATCAAAAGTATATTTTGGTTATAGCTAGTTTAAAGAAGCAAATTAGCATTGTCAAAATAATAATGAACTCTCACCAGTTCCTTAGTAAAACCAAGCATTGAAAAATTTCTAAAACACTATGGGATGAAAGAATTTGTGATATTTGTGATATTAGGAAATAAAAGATAAAAAACTCTCTTAAAATATCTTGCATGTAGCCATATTATATCTCAGATTTCAAAATACATTAACTATCTTTATAACATATTAGTTCACTAAAATTAAAACTTCTTTCCAATCTCTTCAATCTTAAAAACAAAATATTAAATAAAACAATTACTTTTATATTTTTGTTAACAATTTAAAATTATATTTTTAAAATAAATAAATAAATATATATATATATATATATATATATATATATATATATATATATATATATATATATATATATATATATATATTCCGATTTTTAAGAAAGGGAAAAAATAAAAAGGAAGGAAGGAAGAAAGAAGCCAACCTTTATCATCTACACATATAAACATAAACCAAATCGTACATCAAAGTATCAACATTAAAAAAAATGCATTATTCCTTTTAGGTTAGGAGGACAAACGCATGTCATGTAATGGGTATTAAATAGTTGCAACTATACCAAACAAGATAACAGAATGTCAACTTACTTGACGAATGACATGTTGTAGCCTAAAGGAGATACAATGTGCAAACCTTCCAAAGGCATGGATATGATAATGACATTCAGATATAAGAATATAATGAATATGGTAATGACATCTGATATAAGAATCATTCAACCATATGATTTTCTGGAGGCTTCTCGACGAAGCCTCATTTTCTGCTCTGGGTCTGGTTGTTGTGCGTTTTGGTCTCCGACTATTGCGCAGAGGTTCTTCGATGTTTGACGCCTCCGCCACCACCCTCCGTGTGCTCCATCCGTCGTTATGGCACCTGTGCTCTCCTGGATCGAGCTCCCCTGGTCCTAGTTTGACCACATCGGCCTTCAAAACTTTCATGGTTTATGCTCTGTGGCTGTTCACACTAGGATCTGTGTTCGTTAAACCTCTGCTCTGTGTTGGTTTAACCTTGGCGCTGTGGTGGTTAAACCTCGGCGCTGTGTGGTTATACCTCGGCTCTTTGGTGGCTATGCTCAACTGTGTGTTGTCATACCTCGACCCTGTGGTGGTTTTACCTTGGCCCTTTCGTGGTTTTATTCGGCTCTGTGGTGGTTTTACTCGGCTCGGCCCTATTGTGGTTTTAACTCAGATTTTTGGTGGTTTTTCTCGGCTCTGTGGTGAGCATACCTCGCCTATGTGGTGGTGGTGGTCATACATCGGCTCCATGGTGGTCATAACTCGTCTCTGTGATTCGACGCTACATGGCTTACAAGTCTGTATGCTCTGAATTTTGTTTTCAGGTGCGTTTTTCAGCTCTGGATGCTGTGAATTGTGCTTTCATGTGCATTTCCCTGTTGGTTTTAAGTGTTTTTGCAATTTTTTTTAATGTTTGTGCTCTATGAATGATTGTGTTTTTGATTTGTTTGCAGGTCAATGCAGAAGCTAGGGACAATGTAGTTGGTTGGAAAGGCAAGGAGGACAATGCAGTTGGCAAGGAGGAAGGCCAGGAGAGAGAGGAATTGGATGAGAGGAGTCTTAAGGTAGGAATCTGTCCTACCAGTCATATGTATGTGTTTGTAAACACATTTAACCTGAAGGAGATGTTCTCTATTGAGCTTCTTTACTGTTTTACTATGTTTTACTGTGGTTTTACTGTGTTTAGAGTTTAGGGTTGTAATTGGAAAATCGAATGCTTTGACCATCCTGCTTTGAGTTCAAATGAAAATATAATGTTGGTTACTGTTTATGCATTGAAAGGTTTACTGTGGTTTTACTGTGTTTAGGGTTTAGGGTTGTAATTGGAAAATCGAATGCTTTGACCATCCTGCTTTGAGTTCAAATGAAAATCGAATACTGGTTGTTGTTTATGCGTTGACAGGTTTATTGTGGTTTTACTCTGTTTAAGGTTTAGGGTTGTAATTGGAAAATCGAATGCTTTAACCATCCTGCTTTGAGTTCAAATGAAAATCGAATGCTAGTTGCTGTTTATGCATTGAGAGGTTTACTGTGGTTTTATTGTGTTTAGGGTTTAGGGTTGTAATTGGAAAATCGAATTCTTTGACCATCCTGCTTTGAGTTCAAATGAAAATCGAATGCTGGTTGTTGTTTATGTGTTGAGAGGTTTACTATGGTTTTACTGTGTTTAGGGTTTAGGGTTGTAATTGGAAAATCAAATGCTTTGACCATCCTGCTTTGAGTTCAAATGAAAATTGAATGCTGGTTGTTGTTTATGCGTTGAGAGGTTTACTGTGGTTTTATTGTGTTTAGGGTTTAGGGTTGTAATTGAAAAATCAAATGCTTTGAACATCTTGCTTTGAGTTCAAATGAAAATCGAATGCTGGTTGTTGTTTATGCGTTGAGAGGTTTATATTATGGTTGGACCATATGATTAGAGGATTTCCGCAATTTAAAAAATAAATAAATAAATAAAATTGCTCAGATCTGAGAGGTTTTACTGTGTTTAGGGTTTATTATGTTTAGGATTTAGGGTTCCACAATTTAGACATTTTAATCTCTGCGTAGATTGATAAGTTGCCCTTCTTGCAAATACTAGATCCTATTTGTTCCCCAACTACTGGTATTAGAGCTTAGATTTGCAGTTAAATTTTGCAGTGAAATTTAGGCTTTTTTCATAGCTCAACAAATCGGATGCTACTTTACATAGGCTAGGAATATAGACTCTTCAAACCTCCTGCATAATAGAAATACACAAGATTTAGGATTCACAGTATTCAAAGCTACAACAATTGCATATCTTCCACTGTCTGTTCTTCTGTAGGTCAAGAAACTGGATGCTACAGAACACAAATTTGCATGAATGCATCTACTCCATGTTTCTCAATCTGTAGCATGAGGATGGCAACCTATACAATGGATTCCACAACAGTTATATATTCGACAACATCCTAATCTCTTTTCATGGAAACATCACCTGCAAGTTATGCCACTTCTTGCAATCAATGGTTAGTTTATAAACCAAGGAAATTTTCTTTCAATGGTTGAAGTGGACCTGATAAGAATAAGATACAACACGGTATGAATGAATGGTCCACTTTTTTCCCTTTCTTTGTTTATAAGTGTTTCTTTTTTTATAAGTGATAAGATAGCATTAGGGAATTTGAACACTTGAAAATTTCCATTTCTTTTTTTGCTTATGAATTCAGTTTCTTTGTTGAGAGTATCCTCCTTTATTCACTGATTTTTATTGATGAAGTAGCAAGTAATTTTCACCTCCTTTTTATTGAGAGATTTTGATTGATGAAGTTTGCAATGAATAATGAATTTTGATGATACAGTTTTGTTACAATTACAATTCTTGTTTGGGGTTAGGTAGTGCTTTTAACTATTTAAAATTGAATTTATAAATTTATTCCATACTTTGAAAAATTCCAAAGAAATTTAAATTGTGCAAAGTTGACTGTGATTTTAGTAAATCCTTGTCAAATTTAGAGAAAAATTAAATAAAAACATACTTTATGCTACTTTATGCTACAAATACTATTATGTTGTGTGGGACACCTGACGTACAACAGGTGGATTCGCCTACGTGGCATGGGGGCCAGTCATTGCTGAGGTGATATTGCATGGATATAGTTTGAGGTTGATATGGATTGATAGGGGAATTCAATGGTAGTGTGATTGGATGTTATGCCCATGCATTGATGTTAATGGAAAGTGAATTTGTTGAATTTACTTGCATTGGAGTTAGTTTCCTTTCCTTATGTATCCAAATGCATAGGTAATTCTTCATTCATTAGCTCTGAGTCACACTCCACCTTGGATGAAATATTGAACATGTTGACTTCTCAATTTCTAAATCAGGAGGTATAAAGCTTGGCTCTCACAACTTGACAAAGGCTAGTATTGAATGCAGTATTGCACTAATTTCTATTTCTGTTGATAAATGTTAAATATGACCTTACAAAAGTATGTATGCCAAACATCTTTTCTACCTCTCTATTTTCAAATAAATGGTTAGTCAGTAGGGCTGGTGGCATGTATCGATCAGGAATCAATTGCTCCCCATGTTGATATACTTGTTATTTTACATGATTATTAGTATCTATTTCTGTTCATCAAAGAGCATGTAATGTTCAAGGGATAGTTTGTTTAGATGCAATCAGGTTGTTTTGTTAATGATGTTCAATTCAATTATGAATTCAATTTCTTTGTATAAGCACCATAGAGCTGAGGTTTAACCACCATAGAGCCGAGTATGTTAATAATGTTTTATAATGTTTTATATTGTTAATAATGTTGAAAAAATTTATGAATTCAATTTCTTTGTTCACACCCTCTGTTGATTGTTCAAGGTATCATTGTTTTGCAGTTATGATTTTTATAATCCACTTATTTTTAATCAATTAAGAGGTGGGATCATTCAATCATGGTTGTTCTCATTGCAAGACACATTTTCAGATTGGGGCAATGGGCCAAAATCCAAGTTGGAATTTGGTGTCAGAGACCTTTTTTGCAAGATGAATTATGTTTCTTTGTTGAGAGTATCCTCCTTTATTCAGTGATTTTTATTGATGAAGTTAGCAAGTAATTTTCACCTCCTTTTTATTGAGTGATTTTGATTGATGAATTTTGCAATGAATTTTGATGATACTTGTTATTTAACAGGATTATTGGTATCTGTTTCTGTTCTTTAAAAGAGCATGTAATGTTCAAGGGATAGTTTGTTTAGATGTAATCAGGTTGTTTTGTTAATGATGTTCAATTCAATTATGAATTCAATTTCTTTGTTCAATTGTGAATTCAAAAATCTGATATAGGCTAAGACTATAACTTCAACATATTAACAAACTTTCAGAATTTAGAAATTGTTTGATATGTAGGAATTATAAACTGTTTGATATATAACTTCATAAAAAATCTGATATAGGCTAAGGCTATAACTTCAACAGATTAAACATTGTTTTATACATACTAATTTGAAAATGTTTGTAGCTTCCCAAACATCCATGGATGCTATCATTAGCAAACCTATTTAATCCTTACCAAAATCACAGTGTCTTGTAGTTACAAAAATTAAGTCATGGCACCTCTATGCTTGATGGCTTCCATTTCCTGCATTGCCCAAGTATGGTGGACTGCCCAACATTGGATGATTAGGATGTGCCTGAATGTTGGCATATGGTTGACTCCAATTTGCTCCATGTAGCCATGGTGGGATTGAGTAGCCCAAGTGTCCACTTGTGTTACTAACCCCGACACTGACTGCAGGTGTCATATAAACACAATTAGGATTTAAACCTGCACTGGTAGGGGTATAAGAGGTGGGCCTAACCCCTGCCTGATAGCTAGGGACTTGGATGTTAATCAGGTCTTGGAATGATGGTGTCTGCTTTGCAATGTGGTCCAGCGTGTTAGACATCAACCTATTTGCCTCAAACTAGCTTGAACCATGGTCTTATCTGCTTGTCACCCCTTCTCCTTTTTCCAACTCTTGTTGAACCTTTCTTGCCTCTCTTTGTTGCCTTTCCAATTGCTTTTGATGTTCCTTATCTTCCCTTTCTTTTTGTCTTTCCAACCTTTCCTTTGCTCGAGCTTCTGTTGTTGCAATCCTTGCAACCCTCTTTTCATTGGCTAACTCCTTCTTTCTCTTTTTAGTTTCCTGAATTTCATTCTTTTTACGTATAGACTCGAACATTAAATTCATATAATCTTCAGATGTGAGAAATTATGAACTCCTCCCTAAACAAAGATAATCTGAGGTTGAGTTCCTTGATGAGGCCTTCACTCTCTCTACTGGTAGCTTTAGGAATGCACCAAGTAATCTCTGCTTTTCCAGACCTGGCTGCTGGATTTCATCTTCTGGGACAAATAATTGGCCCCAACTGTTGTCTTCTTGAGGTACTTCATGCTGAATAGGCTCCTCTTCTAGTGATCCATTGTCCACAAAATAATGAACAAGTTCTGTGTTCAACCCTGATGGTTGTGAAGGCATGTCCATGCTTTCATCCTCTTTGGTGGTAGATACATTATTTCCAGTGATATTCATCACGGCCTCTGCCAGCCATGATGGTGCACTTACTTGGGTTGGCATGGTCAATTTCTCATTGTCAGCTGCATCAGTGGGTGTCACAACCTCATTGATATTTTTAGTTGGTTCATCACTGAACTATGTCTCACTGACATGCTCAGCATCACCACCACCACAGAACAACCCTTCAGAAAGGGACATTATACCTTCGACAGTAGCTACATCTTCTTGGGAACCAACATGCTCTTCTAAGTTCTCTGGTTCTTGAACTTCCACTTCAAATGCTTGGCTACATGTGGTATCATGCATAAGAGCATCAAAATTGAGTGGCCATATAGCAGTCCTTCTAAATTTGGCCTTGATATTAGAAGGTGTGAGAGCCCTTTTAAAAGCTTTACTTGCAAGCTCAGCTAGCTCAAACATCTTTACTTCCACCCCTGGATTCTTTTCCATCCATGAAGCTTGCTCGACCTTGAAATAGTTCTTGAAAGGCCCAAACACACTCACATAAAGGGGCTGCAATCTGTGAGTAGTATGAGCCGGCAATGTTAACAGGTCAATGCCCAACTTATTGGCCTCCTCGATTGTTTTCACAGCCATGTGGCTTCCATTTCCATCTAAAATCATCAAGTGCCTGTTTTCAGGTGAGACACCACCCGGTATAGAAGAAGCAAAGTGGAAAAGCCAATTTAGGAACAATTCCTTTGTCATCCATGCATGTGGATGTGCAGCCATGCATGCCCCTGGTTCACAATTCTGTATATAATTTTTTAGTTGAGTTTTACCTTTAAATAGATAAAATCCTGGTATTGATGAACCAATTGCATTGACACAGGCAGGAATTGTGATCCACTCCCTGCTCTTAGGCAATATCTTAGGCACATTTATACTCCCTTTCTTGGCAATTACCCGCATACGACAATTTCTTCCTGCCTTTAAGCCTGTTTCATCACAGTTCCATATATGGTCTGGGGCATATGAGTGTTGGTCATATGCAGCAGAAAGAGTGTTATATAACTTGGAAACAATTGCAGGGCATAGATTTAAAGCCCAGTCTCTGTCAAGGCCCTCCGTTGTACGTAACACAAGGTCTGGATGCCTCTTTTTAAACCCACTCCACCATGAATTACCAGGAAAACCATCTTTAAAGGGGTTTGGCCTCCCTTGACAGATTTGAGATACAATGGATTTAAGTTGTATAAGCTCTAACCCATGTCCCAATTGGGCTATCTCCTTACACCACTCCACCACCTCATCCTCCTCCTCTTCAGTCATAACTGTAACAAGCCCTCTACGCTTTGTATTAGTCAACCCATTTATCCAATAGTGTATGTTAGAGGCAACAATAACATGTTTTTTCGCAGATGCACGGATTGAATATCCCTTAAACTCGATGTCATAAATTGCAGCGAGCATGTCTTGCTTCGTCCAGCCTCTGATTGCACTGATTTTCTTTGTTGAAATTTCACCTTGTATTGTGGTCGAAGGTGGCTCTGTGGATGATGGTGGGCTGGGATGATCTGAAACCACAGGGTCCTTTTCAACTACATTACTGGGAGCAATGGGAGCATGGACATCCTCATCTAATGAATTGCTCCGCAGTTGGGCCCCCCTTCTCCCTCGCCTCCTGTTCCTTATCCGATCTGCAACAGAAACTCTTGGCATGGCTACAACCTGCAATTTCCAACATCGTTAAGAAATTTGATAAGTATTACAGCACAACTGTATAGAGTAAACTATAATTATGTATGAATTCCAAAATTTCTGCTAATAAGATGAAATCTTCAGTTGTTTGTTGTGAATTAATTGGCATTGAAGTATTACTTGTCAATTATGTATTACTTGTAATATCAACATGAGAAAGATATGTGATACCTACATGGCTGTTAGCTACATGGACTTGTCTAAAATCAGTAAGTGCCTATTTTAAAACGGACTTATCTTTGGACATGGACTGTGTGTTAGAACTATTTTTATTGAAAGATTTTACTCAATATAAAGTCAATATCCAAATCTGCTTAATAAGCACAACAAAAGGAGGAGGCAACTACATTTATATTGTAGGCAACTAGAAATGTATGTTTTTTGTGAATTAATTGACATTGAAGTATTACTTATCAATTATGTATTACTTGTAATATCAACATGAGCAAGATATGTGATACCTACATGGCTATTAGCTACATGGACTTGTCTAAAATCAGTAAGTGCCTATTTTAAAATGGAATTATCTTTGGACATGGACTATGTGTAGGCGTTCAAGGTTTATGAATCCTTTGTTTTTCTTAGGGAAACCCTCTGCCCGATAGGCATTGTTCCTATGTAGTTAGTAGGTTGTTGTTCTTATAAATTTTGAAGGGCACTGTTCTATGTAGTTAGTAGGTTGTTGTTCCTATGTAGTTAGTAGTTTGTTGTTCCTATGTAGTTAGCAAGCACTTTTCCTATGTAGTTAGTAGGTTGTTTTTCTTATAAATTTTGAAAGATTTTACTCAATATAAAGTCAATATCCAAATCTAGTTAATAAGCACAACAAAAGGAGGAGGCAACTACATTTATATTATAGGAAACTAGAAATAGCTACATGGACTTGTAATGGCCTAAACGCTGTTAGCTACATGGACTTGTAATAGCTTGAACACTGTTAGCTACATGGACTTGTAGTAGCCTGAACGCTGACAACTACATTTTCTCCATAGAAATTGATGTACTGTTCTTAGGGGACTGTGTGTTGGAACAATTTCTTGAAATATTTTACTCAATACTGGACTTAAAGGTTTAGAAAAATTCCAACTTGAAATTTGGAGTAGCTAATTAGTAAGCTAGTTTGAACACTCATAGCTTCTTTAATCTACGTGATTTTCTTATAAACATAACTCTCATTACTTACAAACTTAACATAGTTTCTCAACTAAAATAATGATAAAGTACTCAATATCTTGAATAACATTATTCAAGAACAATGAAACACCTGTATGTCTCCAGCAACGCTCCAGCAACTGATGAAGAGAGTGAATGTAACACTGTGCACACACTCTGTCTGGAATGTAACACTATGCACACACTCTGTCTGGAATGTAACACTGAGCACACTCTGTCTGTATGTTTGGAACACTATCTGAAAAGGATTGTATGTCTGCAAAATGGAAACTCACTGTCTGAAAACTCACTTTCTGAAAACTGTATGTCTGCAAAATGAATGGAACACTGTCTGAAAACTCTGAATGTATGTCAGTAGTAGCTTAAGAGTTTAATGAATGCCTCAAATGCAATAATATTTGATGTTTTATAGTTTTATGATCTAGAATTTAATTGGTAGGGAAGATTGGCATGGATTGCCATCTCCCAAATTTAATTCTGTGTTGTGGATTGATTTGTACATGATCCAATGGCTGAAAAGATTTCATGGTTGATCCTTGTGCTTTCCTGAATTTAATTCCTGAATTGAAATCCTTTCCTAAATTTAATTCCTGTAATTCTAGGGCTGTTGTGTTTAATTCTTGAAATGAAAGGTTGGGCGAACTATTTCCTGAATTGAATGGTGTCATTTAATGTCTTCAATAGGCTGAATGGTTAAAAAAACATGTACATATGGCTGACAGACATTTCACCTATTTTTGTGCAGGTGTTACCCAGTCCTTGTGCATGTGTTACCCAGTCCTTGTCCAGGTGTTACTAAGCAATGAGATCTATTGCCCCAATGCAAAATCAGTGGGTGACTGTTTGATGGGATAACTGTACTTTTGGATGGAAAGCATTGTAATGTTTTGTAGTGCATTTTTCCTTAGTTGGTAAGTCAGAACTAGAGGTACTTGAGACAATAGGTCTTGTCAACTTCTGATGTTAAGACTTGGTGTATGACAGTTGTTGGTCTAGTAAAAAACTAGGTCCATTTTGGACATATTTATATAACTTATATAACTTATTATCAAATATTTATATGCATATTTTAGTGAGTTTGTAATTTATGTTTGATGGATGTGTGGGACCAGTACTATAACTACTACAAGTCCTTGCACAACAATAGAAGCCTCTCCTCTAGTTAAATGAAAAGGCGTCCATATTCATTTAATGTTGCGAATCCCTTTGCTTTTACCACCTGCAAGGCAGCCATGGATGATGAATCTCAGTTGCACGACAATTACACGTGGCTGCCACTCACATGGATGGTATTTAATATGCACGGATGAATTTAAAGATGGACGATGATGCTTAGGTAACTGATTTTAATTAATTATTAATTATTGCCATAGTTTAACTAGACTGCTTTTTCATTCTGAAAATCATGGAAATTTAGGAAAAAATTTAAGAAAATCTGGAAGAGATTTTTGTAAATCCATGTTATAACTATCAAACTTTAATATTTTGGGTGCCTTAGAAGTTTTTGATGGCACTGAATCCATTTCCACACTAGGCCTAACCGTGTAGGCGTCAACTAGATTTGATCCTTGACCTCTCAATCTGAGAATACTTAAAGCGGGGACTCCACCAATTAAGCTAACCCTTAGAGCTGTTAATACATAATATTTACATATAAAATATTAAAGAATATTTTATAAATTTTAACTTATTTTCAATATATTTTAAATCATTAAATTTATTAAAAAATATTAGCAATATATTGATATTCATTTATGGTTCAATTCCATTATATGGTTTCTTTTTCACTATTTGAATTTTTTTGGATTATTATGAGACTTATGTGTGTATGTCAATATGTCAATGGTTCAAACCATCTTGCTCAAAGACATTTCATTAAATGTTATTCATTCAATATATTTGTATTATATTGGAGTTTGTTTTAACTAATTTAGATTTATTTTAATTTTGAATATATTAAGTTGTGAAAGAGATTAAATCTTTTTTTACTTTCAAAGAGGTTTATATCGCAAGAGATTTGATTTTTTTTGGAGCTTGTTAGATTCAAAGTTAACATGGATCTAGGTTGGTTTAATTACTAATTATAGTAATAATTATTAATTTTATGCATTTCAATTTATTTTATTTTATGGATACTTTATTGTTGAGGATTGTTGTGACTAGGCTATTCGAGAATGTTATTGTTGAGTTTATGACTACTAAGGGTTGGTCAGATGAAAATAAATGTAACATTGGAGTTAAGCAAGGATGTCCCATGTCCACTATCATTTTGGCATTTACATTGATAAGGTAGAAGAGTGTTTGGAAGCTCCACGATGTGATGGCCCCAAGCTCACTGATATGGTCATTACTATTCTCCTTTATGCTGACAATATCATTCTCCTAGCAAGGAGTCATAACGATCTCAACAAGCAACTTAGAATCCTCCAAGATTATTGCTCCAAGCTGGGTATGACTATTAATACTGAAAAGACTAAAGTCACAATAATTACATCCAAAAGATCAACAATGATAATTTCATTTATGATAATAATTGCTTGGAGAAAGTTCCTTCATACAAATTTATGGGAATTGACATTCACCATCTGCTCAAATGGAATTATAACATTGATAAAAGGATAATTGGAGGTTGGAAAGCTTATTATGGGCTTGAAAACAATTGTAAGTCGGTAGCTCTTTGGGTATAGAGTATTTTAGGACTCTCCTCACTCTGCTATTTTATATGGATGTGAGGTTTGGGGATGATATATATCTAGAGAATCTTGGAGGAATATTGAGTTGATCCAAAATAAATTTATAGCCTACAACCTCAAGATTAAAGGAAATACCCCCTACCCTATCATCTTAATGGAAACTAGCCTTTCCCCCTTGAAAGCATGACTATGATTAGGTATCTCATGTATACGAAAAAGCCATACAACATGGAAGCCAAGAGGTTCCCCAAAATTTCTTCTAACTCTTGCCAAAATTCCTACTTCTAGCTCAAGTGAGCATGGCATATAGATGCCGAGTCTTGGCTAGACCATTAGGGGGTAAAGAATGAGATCAACTTGGAGAATAAGGATAATACTAAAAGTATTATTAATTCCAAATTTAAGGATAAGTTGTGGGAAGTTAAGGAGTTAGAGGGGAAAAGGAGGGGGTAAAGAATGAGATAATCTTGGAGAATAAGGATAATACTAAAATTATTATTACTTCCAAATTTAAGGATAAGTTGTGGGAAGTTAAGGAGTTAGAGGGGAAAAGGAAGCTAAGGTATTATAAGGAGATCAATCACAATCTTGATAACTAGAATTATCTTGATGTCTTTACCAATGCTAAGAAGAAAATGAACATTGTCAAGATAAGAACTAATTCTCATGAGCTTCAAAGTGAAACTGGGCCTTGGTCAACTCCCAAAACACCTTGAAACTAAAGAATAGGTCAGCTTTGTGATATTAAGAGGGTTGAAGATGAAAAACACATTCTCTTTGATTGTCCATCTCTTACTCACATCCATTCTAATTTTCAAAATATTTGCCACACTACCAACCATCTTGACTTGTTAAGTCAACAAAACTATGGTGATTTAAGAACACTTCTCTCCCTTCTTTTGGATCATAGAAATAAAATATTAAAGAATCTTAGTTAATCTTTTACTTTTTTAAGTTATGAAATTATATTGGTCTTAGTGAACGTTAATTATCATCATTATAATTTTTTTTGTTTTGTTTTTATTTTATTTTAAGTGAGTCCAAATGTTAACACTTTTACTCTCTCTCCTTTTTTTTTTTAAAGAAAAAATCTTAAAATAAATATTACAATATCTCTATCATAATGAAAGACTTAGGCAATAACCAAATAACTTAAATTTACTTTAAAAAAAATATAACCTATTAAATTTGCCAAAAAAATACATC
The DNA here is from genome assembly GCA_034641835.2 of Pinus albicaulis. NCBI lineage: Eukaryota > Viridiplantae > Streptophyta > Pinopsida > Pinales > Pinaceae > Pinus > Pinus albicaulis. The sequence goes on from CM076579.1 coordinate 362,996,221, forward strand.
CTGTTAAATGTTTTAGTAACTCGTTAAAAAAATGTAAACCACTTGACAAGAGGAATTTAGTTATATTTGAGAATTGTAAACCACTTCATAGGGAGAGGCTAAAACTTTCGAGTGAAAAAAATGAGTTATTACAACATACTTTAGGTTAAACTTTCGAGTGAAAAAATTAGTTATTACAACATACTTCAGGAAAAGGGAACAGATCTACCAAAAACCAAGATTAAATATGTTGCACAGAGGTAGGAGTCTTTAGCCATGATATAATTCTCACATAGTTTTGTGATAATTATTAGATTTTTTGATTGGCCCTTATTTGGACTTTTCAAACTACTCAACATCGTTAACATTAAACACTATTTTTTTAGCGTGAAGGGATAAATTCCTTAATCGTGGTTTAAGCCTCCCTCCCTATACCTTTATTTTCCACTTTATGAGAATTTTAAAATTCAAATCCTAATAGGGTATGATTCCATGTTTTTTCTCCATCATAATACTCAGATTTGGTGTTTGCAAATTTATTTTTAAATTAATACTCTTTCAAATTTCTATTGAATCTTAAGAATTATTTTGGAGGAGACCCTTATCAGTGATAGAAAATCTACTTCATAAATTTTATAAACTAAATAATTTATCGATTATTTTCTTTTCTTTTTATAAAAATAATATCTTTTATAATTTTCTTTATTCACAAATGGATTATAATTATTTTTATGATTAGCTTAAAGAAAGAAATTTACACTACTGAAATAAGCAATAATGAGTTTTAGAATGAAACAATAATTCAATAGGAAGAAAAAAAAATTAAACTTTGTAATATTAATAGAGTAAAGAAGAAAAAGTATTCTCATAAAATATATTTCTATATAATATGTAGATATTAAGATTCAATTTTACAATAATTTTAATATTATTGACTTCAATAACTTTTCTTAATCCTGAAAACCAAAAAGAATTAAGAAAGGTTCTCTAAAATATTTCAATCATAAAAACAAAATGTTAAAAGAAATAGTGAGTCTAAATAACTTTTCTTAATCATGAAAACCAAAAAAATCTCAATCATGAAAACAAAATGTTAAGAGAAATCAACTGACTGTTATTTTTTTAAACTTTCATCAATCAAAGTTGATTCAAGTGGATGGTGATCGTCTCATCATCACACACACATTCAATGCTCAAGATTAAATTTAATTCCTTTCCAAAATATTACGCGCTTTTAAAAGACAAGTTAGAATATTAGGCTTTGGAACCTCAAACAAATCACTTAAACATTGAAAATGCGAGTTAGTGTTATATTAGAGAGCTAGGATTACACATTTGAGGGTTAGGATTCCATGTATAAGAGATATTGAAAGTGAAGTACATATAATTTTTGAATAGGAAGCTTGAGAGGGGAATTTTATATTTTTAATATAAAATATTAATTGAAGTTTAATAAGTTTTTAATATAAAATAATAATTGAAGTTTAATAAGTTAGTTACCATGGTTGGTTGGTTGAGTATTTTGAGTTTCATGCGGAAAGCTTTAATCTTGTTGGATATAATATAATATAAGTCATATAATATAATTAATGGAAAAGGTTTTCAGTGGACTCTAGAGATTCAAAACCATAGGGATTTTCTATCACATAATTAAAGGATATTATTCAAGAAGTGTTTAATTTAAGATTTATGATATATGTCATTTTTATATGCATGTAAAAAATTATACATAGAATTATTAGAGTATAGATATGATGAGTGAAACAATGTTGATAATACATATTTGTAAAAAAATTATTGTGCTATGATCTCGATGTGTAAGTATGTCACGTTCTCAAAAAATTATATATATATATATATGTATGTATGTATGTATGTATGTATGTATGTATGTATGTATGTATGTATGTATTTTTTTATTTATTAATGTCATCCAAAACATTATCTTGAATCTTAAATTATATATAATTTTTTAATAAAAATAATGAACTAAGATTAATTATGAAAATATAACTATGTATTACTATTTATAATTTGAATGGATAATAAATTATCTCATGCATTTAATAGTTCCTTTATCATAAATTGAATGGATCATAAATTTACCTTTAACAAAAAAAATTACTACATTAAAATTCCAAATTAGGTAAAATATTAAACATCTTTACTCATATTTACTAAAGTTAATAGCATCTCTTAAGTCAAAGGAAAAAGGTTAATTCAACAGAAAGAATCCTGCTCCAAAATCTTTTAATATTTATTTTGTTTAAATATTTGTAAGATAAATCTTTAAAGGAAAAACCATATCCTATAGATATATTAAAGTCTTTAAAGACATAAATATTTCCACATCAAAGTTCTAATATTTGAAAATATTAATTTGATGCAGTTTTATTATAATTTTTGTTATCATGCCATAAAAAATATTATTAAATCTAATGTTAATATTATTAAATCTAATAACTTTGGATTAATACAATATTAAATTTAATATGATATTCAATTTGTTATATTATAATATATATTAATATATCGTGATATATATATATATATATATATATATATATATATATATATATATATATATATATATATATATATATATATATATATATATATATATATGGAGGGAAGAACAAAGACATAAAGGGAGACAGAGAGGGAGTGACAAGGGAGATATGGAGATAAAATGAAGAAGAGAGAGAGAGAGAGAGTATGGTTTGGGGTGAGATAGAGAGACAAAGAAGGAGAGGTGGAAGGAAGGGGGAAGAGAAGGAGAGAGGGAGGGAGATCATGACAGGGTTGGAGGGTGAAGAGAGAGAGAGGGGGGAGAGAGACCAAGGGAGGGGTGAGAGAAAGGGAGAGAGAGAGAACGTGTGAGAGAGAAGGAGGGATAAAAATTGATGGAGTTGGAGGGAAAGAGAGAGCGAGGTAAGAAGAAATACATAGAGAGAGAAAGGTGGAGAGAGAGAGAGAGAGGGAGCAATAAGGGTGATAAAGAGAAAGGGAGGGAGGAGAGTAGGAGGGAAGATAGATAGATGGGGGAGAGAGAGAGTGAAGGGGAAGGCAGAGGGAGAGGAAGAGGAGGGAGAGATATATAGATATGGAGAAAGAATGTGTATGTTTTGGGGGTGATATAGAGAGAGAAAGGAGAGGCAGAGGGACATAGATAAATAGGCAGGAGGTGAAGAGAGGGAAGACGAGAGAGATAGAGAGTGTCTGTTTGTGTTTGGGGTGGTGAGATAAAGAGACAAAGAAGGATATATGGAGGGAGATATAGATATAAATGGAGGGGGAGAGAGGGAATAATACTTCTTGTACTACATGCATTGATTTCAGTGTAGATGATGATTTCTAATCTTATTTGATTGTTTTCACTAGATGCATTCATTTCATTGTAGATGTTGATTTCTAATTATAGTTGAGTGTTTTCACTAGAAGCATTGATTTCAGTTTAGATGTTTATTCCTAATCCTATTTGATTGCTTTTTCTAGATGCATTGATTTCAGCGTAGATGGTGATTTCTAATCTTATTTGATTGCTTGCGATAGATGCATTGATTTTAGTGTAGATGTTGATTTCTAATTATATTTGATTACTTGCACTAGATGTATTTATTTCAATGTAGATGTTGGTTTCTAATCTTATTTGATTGCTTGTGCTAGATGCATTGATTTTAGTATAGATGTTCATTTCTAATTATATTTGATTGCTTGCACTAGATGTAATGATTTAAGTGTAGATGTTGGTTTCTAATGATTTAAGTGTAGATGTTGGTTTCTAATTATATTGCTTGCATTATATGCATTGATTTTAATGTAGGTTTTTGTTTTCTAATCCTATTTGATTGCTTGCATTAGATGGATTAGATGTTGGTAATCTTGAGATTGTAAATTATTAAAAATATTTTGCAAGATTAAATGGATGGGGGAGTGAGGGAAGAAGATTTCTTGCACTGGATGCATTGATTTCAGTGTAGATAATGATTTATAATCCTATCTGATTGCTTGCACTAGATGCATTGATTTCAGTGTAAATGTTGGTTTTTAATTATATTTGATTGCTTGCACTAGATGCATTGATTTCAGTGTAGAAGTGGATTTCTAATCCTATTTCATTGCTTGCACTAGATGCATTGATTTTAGTGTAGATGTGGATTTATAATCCTATTTGATTGACTGCACTAAATGCGTGGATTTCAGTGTAGATGTGGATTTATAATCCTATTTGATTTCTTGCACTAGAGCATTGATTTCAGTGTAGATGTTGATTTCTAATCTCATTGGTTGATTGCATTAAATGTATTGATTTAAGTGCATATGTTGTTTTCTAATCCTATTTGATTGTTAGCATTAGATTTTGTTAATATTTAGGTTGTAGATTATTAAAATATATATTTTTTAAGATATATTTAGTAATACGTAGAAGGACACTAATAAGAAATAATTAGTTGTCAAAGGTTGCAATACCTAGAATTGAAATGAAAAAGATGTGCAAAATAAATCCTCCTGCAAAGGGAAAATTAATCCTTGACAATATCAACCCTCTTCTTTATCACCAACTAATTACTAATAGACAAATACATATATTCAAAATTACTAATAGAGTAATTGCATACACCAAGTATTCAAAATATTTATAAGAATAAAATGTATATTTATAAACATCAAAACAAATCAAAATATTCTTGAATAAGATGCGATAATTGTTTAGAGAAACAAATTATGTAAATATCTTATGAATCTAATCACTCATTAAAAAAAAGTTAAAAATACAGTTCTTCTTGGCTTTGCAAAATAGATTATAGATAAATAAATAAAAATAAAAAATCATCAAAATATTCTTGAAGGAAATAAATTATTTCAAAGATAAACAAAGAAACAAGCTATTTCAAGAGTAATTTGGACGGAGTGAATTATTAAAACTACTCTTCAAGGTATATTTTGTAATATTTGGAGGAACATTGTTTAGAATTACTTAGTTGTCAAAAGTTGTGATACCTAAAATTAAATGAAATAAATGTGAAATATAAATCCTCTTGCAAACTATTGACAATATTATCTCCCTTCCTCATCACCAACTAATTACTAATAAACAATTACATACACATATAAAAATATAACACAACAATTGTAACATTTAGAAACATTATCATCCAAATCCAAACACACAAACACAAAAACCACTCAAAGTATCCAAATATAAACGTACAAACCATTCAAAGAAAGCAACACCAGACCAAATAAAGAAGAGAATGATATGGTCATGCTAAGAAAATAAAACACTGCGAATTTTGAATTTTATCTCAAACATATACATAATAATGATAATGTAAAATGTGACATTGTTTCCCTCAACTGGAACCAACTTAAATCCATCTAACATAGGATCTATCATGCGTCGAGAGGGATAAAATCCCTTGAGATGAAAACATTTCCTCAAGTTCTACACACCAAAAAGAAGGCTTTCACCTCGAGGGATTTGATCCCTCTCAGTGCATGATAGATCCAGTGTTAGATGGATCTAAGCCGGTTTTTTAAAAATTACATAATTCATAGTAATAAATTTATATAAACATAAATTGAAAGTTGATGATATAAATTTGCATAAATATAAACTGAATATTGATAATATAATTTTGTGGATTTTGTTTTTAAAAATTACATAACTGATAGTTAATAAATTTATATAAATGTGAATTGAATGTTGATGATATAAATTTGTAGATTTTTTATTTTAAAATATTACACAAGTGATAGTTAATAAATTTGTATAAACACACATTGAAGACAATGAAATTTTATAATCATTATGAGTTTTGTGTTTAACAAGGTAAATTTCAAATTTCAACTCTAATTTGACCTCCTAAAGAACTTAATTAATCTAGGTCTTGCAAATTACATTAAATGTCATTATCACAAGTTCTCATTTAAAGTTTCAACAAAAATCATGATACAAATCCTCAAAACCATGAATAAAAGATAATAAGAAGATAACTAATTTTGTAACAACTGAACTTAAGATATTTTTTTCCTCACTGATTAAGACTTTCAAGAGTTCAAAAAAAAAATGGCATTCATTGATGAAATTAATTGGACAGACGCCATGAATTGTTGCACATACGACTAAATAATATAGATATAAAGAATGGTAAGACAATGTTTGATCTTTTAATAATATTTTTTGCCATATTTTAATGACAATGATTCTTGCATGGAGAGGAAAAAATCTATTTAACATGATCTTTTAATGGTCTGTAATTCTAAAATGGTTTTAAATGGGCTCTAATTGTATTGTATGATAGTTAATACTTATTTAATTTGTGGTTAGGATATTAATCAAATAAATAAAATATACCCAATCTCCCTATGGTCAATTAAGTGTATTTTCTCTTCTCCCATTGACGGTCTATCCTCTAAGCCATTGCCCAAGAACATTAGTTAGTGCAATGAACTTGTGTCATCAATATTTAAAAGCAATTGTGACTATTGGTTGGCCAATGATCAAGCATTATTCAATGCATCTTATTGTGATCCTAATACTCTTAATTTTAAGTTGTTGACCTCCTACAATCCAATGATTTTAGCAAGCCCAAAACTAGTTCTTTGCTATAATTCCTTTGATGGATCTTATGAGCCATTACCCAAAAACATTATTTAGTGCAATGAACTTGTGTCATCAATATTTAAAAGCAATTGTGACTATTGGTTGGCCAGTAACAAAGCATTCTTCAATGCATCCTAATGTAATCCCAATCTTCTTCATTTTAAGTTGTTGACTTCCAACAATCCAATGATTTTAGCAAGCCCAAAACTAGTTCTTTGTCATAATTCCTTTGATGAATCTTATAATGCATTACAAGTCATTGATTGACTTCCGATTAAAAAATTATTTTGTTCTTTCATACTTTAATATAAACAAATTCTCTAATCAATCAAGTGAGATCTTATAACTCTATCGCCATTGTAAATAATGGTCTTAATAACTTCTCTATTGTGCAATGCCACATGTGTCATGAGATTCCACTTCAACCGGACTTACTCCTTGAAATATATAACATTGTGACAATAATAAGAACTCGAATTGAGGATCTAAGGTAGGAAAATAAAAGGCCAACATGAAAAAGGAGGAACTCACACTTAGTGATTTCACAAGCAATAGTCTCTTCTCTTACTTTCATATAAGCAATAGTCTTTTTTATATATCCACACTTTAAATGTGTTAAAAACTTTATAAAATTAATATATATTACGTTTTTTTTTTTTTAATGATATGTAACAAACTAGCAATTCGCAAGTCAGCATATATTATATTACTAAACTAAATATTTATTAAAAACCTTATGTCATCCTATGTTATATTGCCGAGCCAAATATTCATTAAAAAAAACTGGTTTCATGGTCAAAATTCATGTCTATATCCTTTAGGCTTGAATTTTGTAAGAGGCTAAAGCTTAAAAGCATGCCTTACCTGAGGATGTCGTCTCCTGATGTGCCAAACATCGGAAACCAAACAATACTTTATAAGGGTATTGACATAAAACCAAAAACATGATATTAAAAAAAAAAAAAAAGGTATGTTTGGTTCATTTTTTTTTTTTTTAATGATTATATATATATATATATTATTTTATTTTTTTAATTGCCATGGTTTATTATAAAATTTATAATTTACAAAATGCAATTTAATAAATTGCACGCATATATTTTGAATATTTAAATTATATTTTTATACATATTTTAATAAATATTTTTCAAATATTATTTTATAAATAAATATAGATATAAATTGAAAATATTTAAGTATTATGAATTTTTTATTTGGGAAATAGTTATTAATATCAAATTTTATTATTGTTTTGGAGTTCTATATATAAGTGATGCACTTTAGAAATAGGTTACGTAGGATCCAAGTTATTGGAATCCAACCCCAACGCAAGTCTTCACAAAGAAGGTCTTTTATTAGTATGTTTAATTCTCGAACCAAGAGCATATCGCATGCATATGCTAAAGATTTTGTTTGGAGGCCCTATATTATGGTTTATGGCCATGTTCATGGTCCATGTACATTATAAGTGACTTGTTTAAGGACCAAGCCTTTGGATTTTATCCTTGAATCATGTATTTGTTAAGGATTAATCCTTCTCCATTGTGCCAAACCTTTCGATTAAGAATGCATACCACTCTTAGGCTAAATATTCCATACAAAGGGCATGTCTTGTGGTTTCAAGTGCAAGTCTCACGTACCTTACAAATGACACTTTTAGGGCCCAAGCCCCTAGCTTTTGGCCTTAAAGTTGTCTTCAGTGAGGATACACTTTCTTAATGCATTAAATTACCTTAGAATTTATATGTATCCCACTCTTTACAAGGATTCTATTAAGGGTCTATCTCATGGTCTAAGCCCATAGTCATGGCCCATATGCCTTATAAGTCCTTTGGATTTTGACCCTAAAGCTTCTCTTAAGCAAGGAAATGGTTCCCTAATATACCAAAGCTCACAATTTAGTGCTTATCTAACTCATGAAAAAACATTCCTTTCGAAGGGCTAATCTCAAGGTTTGGGTCTCAATATCATGGCCCATATGACTTGAAAGTGGTTTTGTTAAGTCTAGAGGCACTATATTTTTTCCTAAAACATATAATAGGCCAAAATACCCATCCTGGATGTGCCAAGTCTCATAATTAAGCATTTATCCAACACATGAGGCAAAGTTTCCCTCTAGAGGTACTTATGTTGTAGTTGAGACACTATAATTATCATGCAATCCCAAAATTAAATATATAAAGCCTAATCCCCTAGATTGTGAACCTAAAGAATGCCCTTAGCTTGGCGGGGAGGTGGGAGGTGGGGGGGGGGGTTTGTGGGGGGAGGGGGGGAACTCTTCCTTATTGCACACAACTTTTGATTCAAGGATGTATCCCACACCTAAGAAAAAAATTCCTTCTAGAGGGCTTGTCTCATGGTTTGAAGACCCATATATAGTCCATATATCTTAAAAGTAACGTATTTAAATCCCAAACCCATAGATTGCAAAACCAAAGTATGTCTTGATAGAAAATACCCTCACCTAATGAACCAAACCAAGGTTGCATCCCACATATGCACCAAATATTACTTCAAGATGGTTTTTGTCATGGTTTGATGCCTTATTCATATCACATGTTCATTAGAAGTGAATCATTTAGAGCCCAAACCCTAGTTATTTTTTCCTTGAAGCATGAATTAGAGGATGAAAGCTTCCCTTTGTATACCATACCTCTAAATTGAGCCCACTTTCCTTTCATTCACCAATATTACTTGTGGAAGCCCTATCTCATTGTCTAATGCCATGTTCATTCTTCATGTACCTTATATATACCTCAAGAAGCCTTGCAAGGAAACCTAAAGAATGCTTCCTTGCATTCAAGGATAGCATCCCTAGTAAACCCTTTGTTCTAAGCTAATGCACTTAACCTAGGGAGATTTGAATCAAACTCTAGTAGCACAAAATAAGATAATATACTCAACAAATTTAGTAACAAGTAGTTTAGCTAACCCCTTGGGCTTAAGAGAGGATGGAATTAAAGTGTTAATTCATGGTTGAACCATTGGAGAATAGAACATGAGGTCACTCTACAAAATATTGATACCATTAAAAATACTATCACATGTAAATTTAAGGAAAAATATATTTTTTGTACATTTCATAAGGTTATGTTAAATGAGACTTTCATAAGCAGCGTGTACCAAGCACATTAATCAGGGATACAAAATAATTGTTGCAGAGCTAAGAAATTATCCTAATTCACTATTGACTCCACTGTAGTTGAACAAAAATCTCACAAACATTGATTTCACTTTGGCATAAAAAAATCCATGCACAACTTGGGCGTGCTAGAAACATCAATTTCTTTTCCACACAAATCACTTGAATTTAAATTCTATATATCATTCTTCAATCCAAATTCTAATTTTACATTATAATGGGGATTCCTTGATCAAATTCCCAAAACCCTAATTTTTACATTGTTCTCCAATCTCAAGTGATATGGAGGGGATTCCTTAGACAAAATTCCCCAAACCGTATCTTTTAGATTGCTCTCCATTCTTAAGTGCAATGGAGGGTTGTGTCAATTAAGAGGAAGCCTCATCCAAGTGCTACAAGAACACAAAGGAGCTAATGTCAACTTCTCATAGTTGCAGACCTCTAACAAGAAACAATCTGGATCATGGAAAAATAGTTGATTTGTCCTCTCCCCTCCTTCATACATTTTTCATCTTAGATACTTTATATTCCTCATTTTCAACTTCTTCTCTACAACGTTCATGCCTTCACACTGAAATGATATGTGGTTGTCTAAGGGATTCAACCCTTTCTTTAGAGGAAGGTCCTCTAGTTTTTTGCACTCCACCAAGTGAATACCCACACCATAGTTGAACAACTAGACTCCACCAAAGTTGAATGCTCTGGGCATTTTGATGGGCACAAACCCCATGATTTTATGATAAAAATCCATGGAATCTTCCAAAAACTTACAAAGGCGAGATACACGATTCAAGGACATCAATGGCAGAGGCTCTATTTCGTCTTCTTCTCCTTCTCTATTCGTCCTATCATAATGAATTTCTATGTATTTCTTCATATGGCATGTTTATGAGGAGGAAGAGAATGTTCTAGTTAAGGAAAAATAGAGGTGTAATGAAGAAATTGAACGTAAGAGAAAATTGAGGTACTATAAAGAGGCCATTAACCCAATTTAAAAGAAAAAAAGTGTCTTTGGGTTGTAGCCATATTAAAGAAGCAAATTTACATTGCCAAAATACGAATGAACTCCGAGGAGCTCCATAATGAAACAAGGCATCGAAAAATTCCTAAAACACTATGGGATGAAAGACTTTGTCATATTTGTGATTCTAGAAGGTGGAGGATGTAAAACTCTTTCTCTTAAAATATCTTGCATATACCCATATTATATCTAAAAATTCAGAATACATTAACAATCTTCATAAAATATTAACTCACTAAAACTAAAGCTTCTTTCCAATCTCTTCAATCTCATAAACAAAATATTAAGGAAAATTTTTTTTATAATTTTTTTAACAATCTAATAAATTAAAATTATTTTTATGAAATGAAAAAATACACAAACATAAACATAATTTATTTACCTAAAAAAATTATAAACAAACCGGAAAAAAATAAATAAATTAAATAAAAATAAAAATAAATAAATAAAATTAAATAAAATAAAATTTCATTATCATATACACATATAAACAGAAACCAGCTCATACATCGAAGTATTAAAATTATAAAAAATGCATGATTCCTTTTAAGTTAGGATGCCAAATACATGTAAATGGAATTAAATAGTCGCAACCAGGGATGGAATTCGATGGGAAAATTTCCCATCATGGGGTGATTTTATCGTCAAATATTGTTTAAAAAATTATGAAACCATCAAGATCCTTGCTTAAAATTGTGAAGACGAGTGAGAGAGATGTGAAAACTTGCAAATTTGACGGGCAACACCAAAAACAAAACACAATCATTCACGCTTAAAGAAACTATAAAAAGTGACACTATATATATATATATATATATATATATATATATATATATATATATATATATATATATTCTTCCGAAACTTCCGTGGAAATAAATATATATTCTTGGAGAAGTCTAACTAGTCGATGAAATGCCCTTTGGGTTTTACGCCATCCCGTCGCCGGTGTGACTACTCCAGCCAATCCCCGTCAACTCTCAGTGGGTAATCCATCTCCGTCTTCATCTCCTAAACGCTCCATTTGTCTCACCGCTGGCACGATAGGACATATTCCTACCACTTGTATGTTTCGTTGAGGTATCATCAACCAAAATTCATTGTTGTCTTCCATTATTTTCTAATATCTGACATCCATCCGCCGTGATCCATCCAATTCAATTTTAAATTTGAAAGTGGCGGGATTGAAAATTAAATTTATTTTGAATTATTTAACCATTTAACTAAAGAATGTTTTTGAGTGAGGCGAAGTGAAGGAAATTTGGGACCAAAATCTCTGTATCTACGCCTGTGTAAGATCTGGGTGTTTTTTTTCTTTGGAATCTACATTTACAAAATCCTATCCTAATAGATGTAAAGAATGCATATTTATATTTACAGAATAGAATTTTTCTCTTCATTTTTCCAAGTCAAGGATGAAATTAAACTACATCTACAGAAATCCAAACATAGGATGTAACGAATTTTTCCCTTCATTGTTCCACACTGAGGATGAAAAGAAACTACATCTACAGAAATCCTAACAGAGGATGTAAATAATTTACAGAATCGAAAATTTTCCTTCATTGTTTCACGTTAAGAATGTAATGAATCTACATTGATGGAATTTAAACAAAAGATGTAAAGAATTTACATTTATAGAATCAATTTTTTTTCCTTCACTAGTAGAAAATGGCTAATTAGTTACTAAAAAAACAACTAAAATTTGCATATAAACGATTATTTTTTGGTCGGTGACCAATAGTAGCTAATTTACAGTATCTTATAACGCGACCAACTTTTGGTTGTTTTTAGCTTAGTCATTAGTTGGTTATCTCAATTTTGCTGTTTAGTTGTATATTTGGTCATTCATTTGGTTATTGATTTAGTCATTAATTCAGTCATTGATTTGATCATTAATTTAGCCATTGATTTGGTGATTAATTTGGTCATTGATTTAATCTTTGATTTGGTCATTAATTGTCACAATTAATGACCAAATATACAACAAAATATATGACTATATCATCACCCAAGAAAACTCATTAGTGACCAAAGAAATATGACTAGGATGTTAGTCATGTTATAAGATACTGTAAATTAGCTACTAATAGTCATATATATGCAAATTTTAGTCATCGTTTGAAACCAATTAATGACCGAAAAACTATGACTAAATTTCAGTCGTGTTATAAGATACTGTAAATTAGCACCTAAGAGTCGTATATATGAAAAATTTAGTCGTCATTTGTAGTCACAAATTTATCATTTGCAGTACTCATTTATTCTTTATATAAACAACTAATTTAGTATTTTATATTCATTTCATTTACTTTCATTAATAATAATTATAAATGACTAAATTAGTCGTATATTCATTTTATTTTTTATCATCATTAATCAATATAAATTACTATTTTAATAGTTGTAGATTGATTTTATGTGTTCATTGTTAATCAACATAAATTAATTAGTATGATTTTGCAACTAAATTTTTAAAAAATGTCATACAATTTACATGCTCATCTAATATGAAACACAAAGTTACATATGTTAATTACAATACCAAGTAATATCATATGCAACTATAAATAATTCCAACCACAAATTACATTATATAAAATGTCAAGTATTACAATATGACTTTCCAACTTAATATTGGTTGGAGTATGATTTATAGATAAAATATTGTTCATCACCTCAAAGCATTATCATTATCTTGCCAAGGAATTGCAAGTGAATTCATCAACACTGAAAACTTGACCATCAGAATTTATCTGTGTGTCTTATGCGGGATATTGGCTCTGCGGGGACCACTGGACCAGTACACTTATCTCTCTTTTTCAGTCCAGTGTTATTTTTCCCCTCTTTCTTCAATCCTTGCTTCTTACCATCAATACTGAGTCCATTTTCTGGAAAAACAAAACAAAAAAAGTTACAATACAGAGTAGAAGATATGAAAGTCAATGAACACTAGAATATAAACTAAAGTAGACTATAAAGTATTTATACGATATATACCTCAACGTCAGCAATATTGTTAATGTCATTTTTCCCCATAAAAGCAAAATCTCGAACATTTTTTCTTTACTTGGGAAATAGTGGCCACTATGTGGCCAGATGACCTGTATTATATTAACAAAGCAAATAAAATTTCACAAATAAACACAACAGAGCTAGCAATTTCTACTAATAATGTCTCATGCTCCATTTTTGTATTTGTATCGTTTCCTCTAGTTATCTCTAAGAAGAAGTGACACTTCAACAATAAAACTGGTTAGTAGAAAACTAATGGGTGGAGCAAAGTATTTCTGACACAAGATTACAACAAGAAAATAAAAAAGAATAAGACAAGACATTGTGAATTGTGATACTAACCAGGAATATAGCTTCAATATAGTAATATTCAATTATCAACGTACTATTCCAAGGGAAAAGGAATCCAATTCCCATAAGCCAACAAATTATGTATGCCTCTTGTTTTCCCTATAATTAATTGAGAAATATTAGCACACACAATTTCCATTTAGAATCTCTAAAATGGTTCTATAAATATTCAAAACAAACTTAATGTTATTCATTTTTATTTGATGCACACAAAACTGAATATGCTAACTTGTTTTCGAGCTGGAGAGTTATGTAATTCATCGTGTCCAAAATCATTGTTTATTGTCGTGACTATTTTTTTTAAATGATCAGGCAACGGGCCTATATTTGATCAAAAAACATATTTTTCAGAATATATTCCATTTTTCTAATTCAAAGCTACATTTCCTTCAAGTTTATGACGTTCAAACAAACTAGAATAATTTTCCTTTAACAAGTCACTGTTGTAATATACTACTAAATAGACAACTATGTAATGAAGTTATTAGTAGTGGAATACTAATAAATCACAAATACAGGCAAGGAATAACACCACTATGTCCTAGACATGCCAAGTCTTTATCCTCTTGGTTGGAAATATTACTTCATGAAACCGACATATTTGACAAATGAACTTTGTTAAAACTAACCAACGCCGGTGTATCCAACAACATTGACATTTCTATTGGCATGCCCTCAAAATATGTGGAAGTATCAAACAAGTGTAGTGCACTTCCCTGTAAGGTTAAAGCTTGGCAATGGAATATATTTTCCCTTAGTCTAATCAAGTTTTAACTTACCTTTGATAACTTAGAGAGAATAGGAATCCAATATAGAATGATGACAAAAATCTTTTATTCATTCACACTTACCTAGATCCTAAACAAGCATTGAAGCATTATACAAATCCAATAATGTCTCACATTCCACCAATAAACAAAATTTATAGACTTTGATTGTAACCCTTGAGGCTTTCTCAAATTTGTAAACAAGTAACATCATAAATATTTTTCCGTAGTTCTCAAACTTTCTTCTGTGTGGAGCTTGAGAAAATATGTGCATACACATATCACAAGTGTAACTAATTTCTCCTTTTCCTAATTACTCCTTTTCCTTAAAGTAATATAAGTGGCATTTAAAAAATAAAAGGAAGCCTACAAGAGATGAATGCCACAAATGCATATATATTGTAGTACACAAAATCCAAAATATAATGAAGTTAATTAATGGAGTAATTGATGGAGAAATCAATGGGGTCATTGGTGATTGTTTGTATCCTAGACATGTGGGTTACAATTAGAATTTTACAAATACACTGTGATACATTCCCACTTGCCACTTGTCACCTAGTATTACTCTCACCTCTTCCTCCTTGCTTACAAGGAATTGTTCCCTAAATTAGCAAAATGGAAACTAGTAATTCCTTAAAAATCCTAGAATATCATCTGATCCAGTGACAAGATTAGCCACCTCTTAAATCATATCTAGAACCTTTGATAGCCTTTCATTAGTATTGTCATCGTGTGCATCATTAAGGAAATGTACAAACTCCTCAAGCGGAACCAGAAACACTCTAGTAAAAAATATATCTAGTATTAGATCATGTCTGGGCTTCATAAAATTGCATTACAGTAAGAAGTTCCTTTCTATCTGAGTGAAGAAACAAAAATTATAGAGCCTTGTGACACCATTCCAACAACAAAACTGGAAAAATAATATTCAACTATGTTTCCAATTCATGCAAAGTAGCTAATGCATGGCAATTCTTCTGTTGTAAAACTACAAGATTTGGAAGAACCATAGGGACCATCTCCTGAACAAGATCTACACTTGGTATACCCAAAATGACCTCTGCAAATTCAATTATTATAACTAGGCATGTGACAAACCTTTCTTTCAAGTATTCAAATAGCTCATCTCTAATTCCATCAAACTTGAAAAGGATTGATTTGATTCCTTCCTTCTATTTAAAACTAGCAGATTTATGTATTAACCTAGAAGTTGTTGCTCTTACCCAACTATTTGAATTGTTAAGCTGATCAATCAATAAAAAAAATGAAAAAAAAAAAATAAAAAAAATCCATGGACATCAGCCATTTTCATAATTTTTTCTACCGTTTCCAACAAAGTCTCAAATACATCCAGATCCTCAATGGCTTCCAAATCATGTTTCAATATTCCAAGAATATTTTCTTCTTTTATTTTGTTGCATGCACCATCATCTTCAAACGAAATACACATTACATTATTCTCAATGAAGTAACGGATTTTCAAAAAAAATTATCTCCTCACAACCTTCTTCTCATAAAGTGGAAGTATATCCAGGTATTTTATCCACAAAGGTTTTGTTCCTAGAAGGTCACTTTTGATTACATGGCATAGAAGACGAGAAATTCTTCCCATAGTAGCAACACGAACTTGCTCTAATGATTCACTAAAAAGAAGTCGAGAAAAGAGAGACTGACAAATACTGAAAGCAAACTCTAACAGTTATATTATGAAGAATGTATTTCCTTTATATCTGATATAAAGTTACATCAAGGTCACTTTTCCCTGAGTTAGCTGAAATTTATTTATCACACTGAGCACAAAAGAATCTTGATATAAGAACATCTATGTTTCCCAAATTCACTTTCAAACCAACATTTTTGTGGATTTGACACGAAAAGTTGGTTGCATAATCGGTTTCTAAAGGAGTAGCAGATAAACATGCAATGTATCCAATATCATGAGCTAAAATTTCACGAACTTTGTCAGATTTGTCTTCAACAAATACCTCCAACCTTCTACACATGGTTATGATAACATCATAGCTAGAATTGAATGCAAGAATTGGCATAGATGCAACATCTTCAGCTTGGACATCAACAATCTGATCTTGCAATGCTAAGTCTAAAACCTCAAAAAAAATTTCACTTATTGCTTTGATCCCTACCTTAGGCAACATACTCATAATTCTGCACTCTGTCTTCTTGATGATATCAGATTCGATGTCAATGTAAGTAAACAACCATGGAAGTTTTAAAATTGAAAAAAGTGTTTTTGTATTCACAAATATTTCTCTGTTGCTTGTATTTTAAAATGTCTGAGAAAACACACTTAGCATTGAGCAACTCTTTACTTGTACATTCAACATTTCATCTAGGGAATATGGCATATAAAGTATGAAGGAAAGCACCCATGGTCAAATCATAAAGAGTGGTCCATTGAATGCACAAGATTCTTGATTAGAACTATTTCTGCATCCAGTGATGATGATGCTAAATGTATAAAGTTGAAACAAGGCCTTTGTAATGTACCATCTCCTTAATCAAGTAAAATACAAGATGCAGAAATGAACGATGAGCTAATAAGGCCTTCTACTTGAAGCCTTGTTTCCACAAGGCATATAGTCAGCAATTTCAACATCCAAAAGGTAAATGGCTGCTAATGTACCTCTCCTGTAACATCAATTAGAATACCCACATTGTTTGGCGACTTGGAGAAAGTAGGAAGGTCACAGAAAGGTGTTGGAGAGCTGCAGATATAAAATTCAGTAAAGGACATGTCAAAGAATGTTATAGACAAAGCAGTAGAAGTCATGAAGCTCGATTTAGTTGCGTAAAATAACGCAACAGATAATAGGTATGCCACAGGATAATTACATAAAGTCCATTTTCTCAAATAGGAATTCATGACCAACCTAGCTGCTAAGGAAGCATGTCTGGTTGCCCAGGTGTAAAATGAATCTCTCTCAAAATTGAGAAGTGTGACTCCTTCACCCAGAACATAGAATGGTCCACTAGATAAGTAAGTCATTAGCCTAAATGGACTAGATAAACAAGTTTTTGCGCGCTGTGAAAAGAGAGTTTTGGAAAATTTTTGGAAATTTTCTATAGACAAAACTAAGTCTCAAGCATGGCAGGAGAAGATTGATTCACATCTTCTAGAGCCTAATGAGTTCTGACAAAAAGAACTAAAGAAAATTTCATGAAAAAATCTGAAGTAAAAATAAAAATAAAAGCAAGACAAAGTTCATGTAAGATAAGAAATCCAAAAGAACATGAAGAAGCCCCATACTACTTTGACTTCATCAGATGTGGAAATTAAAATAGTGTACAAGGGTTGTTTCTAGGTAAACACGTCACTGCTTACAAATCAACAAATTTATACAACCTGTAGCAAATATTTGAGAACAGTTTGATGTTTTTTTACACACTTGAAGAGCCCAAGCCAATAGTGAATAGCTGATAATTCCCAACAAACTATACTCAGAATTAGAAAAAATAAGGTAACATGAAATATAGTAGTAGTCGAACATGCATTCAGAGTGTTGCATGATCAATTTTTCTACTTATGTGAAGAATATACAACTTTCTCTCAGATCTATTTCAGTGCGTTCAAGTCTCACTTGCATCTCCAACAATAATTCAAGCACCTTTTTCAGATCTGTTCATCAAGGAAAACAATTGATATGTTGGCCAGACATATGATTATAAGGCACTCACAATTTCAACAAATATTTTAAGGGTCACTACCCCTTTGAGGAATTCATTAGTCAACGGGGAGGACACCTTATCTGAGAGAAAGTCACCTTACACACATTTCCAAGCTATTATGATGAGGATGTCCACTCATTGATAATTACCTCATATTCTCCTTTGTAGATTGTACTTCTACCATGGAATTTTCCAAATGGAGCCTTCTGCATTGAATATTGATGGAAAGTTCTACTCATGATGCCACAAGTGCCAATTTATTGGAGTTTTGCATCGCCTTTGTGCATTCATTCAAGGTTTGAAGAAGGAATCCACTTTGGAGGAGGCCACACATGCTTCTAAGGAGGATTGATTCATTGTTCGTGAAGGTGGATACATGGTCAACCAATTGGAGGAGGAACCATACTTTGTGGTGCCATTTTTGGAGGATTGATGCAAAACCAACTCCATTCTCATGTTATCATCGATTTGTATCATGGAGCTAGTTGATTAAGAGCATTATTGTAGTCTTTTTCTAAAATATTTTCATGATTTTTCTTGGAGTAGAAAGGGGATATCAACATCCTATTGCTATCTTTAGTATAGAATTGTTGAGGAGGTTTGAATGGTAATATTTTATTGTATTCCTTGCACAGAATATTGAAACTAGGAAAAGGTTGCAGTAATAGCTGTGAGCATGCTTACAATGCTTTAATTACAACAAATGACACTATGGATGCTAAAAAGAAGTGGTGGCCACAAAATTTCAAGGGTTTGGAATAGCACTAGCCATTCAAAAATGCAAGAAGGAGATACAAACATTGAAGATCATTTTCCAAACCATTAAATAGGTGAAAAGATAAAGCTTCCTAGACAATACGGTTTAAAATTTTTTGATGTATTATTTGGTAGTGGTTGGCATGCATTAGATGTCCCCTTATTTGCTGCAATTGATCAATCAATGGTTGCAATCACAACCTTATTGCTTTTCAAGAATTTTTGTACTCTAAAGTTGTTATCCTTGTTACTTGGTAGAATGCCTTTCATTCACATTGTAGATGGGAGCCTTTTGAAGGAAAGGAAGATTCATATTTAGTGTGGTTATTTCTTTTTCAAAAACAAAAGCTTTGCAGAATTCCAGCACAGACTATGAAGTGTGTGGTATATGAATTGAGTAGATAGTGCTACTTAATAGGGAAAATTTATGAGCTAGTGTAGTTTGGTATTTGAAGATGCCTCATACAGTTTGTCGAAGGAGGTTGTCAATGACTATGGTCTTTTACCAGATGATTGAATACTCCTGTGCATCCAAAAAAATTTCATAATCACTCCAGGTTTGGTTTTCTCTTTTACTAGTTGATTGACTACCCCTTTACATCCCAAATTTTTTTGAGTTATTAATTCCAGCAAGTAACTAGATCTGATTTGTTTGCTTAGATAGTTGGTTTTAGGATAACTTAACATCCCAGTTGTATCTATTCAGTAGATTTGTAATCTGATAGGTGGTAAATTTCCAGGATGGTGGTTTCAAAGAAATTCTAACACATACTATCAGATTGGACATTTTGATAACATGCATTTTAATTAGTTTTCATGACTTCCACTAATATTCCATTGCTCATTTTGTTGGTTAACTAGAGGATGGCTAGAAGTTGATGGCTTTAAAGCAATTACATGTCTTAATTTTTAAATTATGTAATTTAAGTGTCAATGAAAGCCAAATTAATATTTAGTATTGCCCAAGCCACATGCCTAAAATTGGGCATGGTAAAATTCATGAGTTCAGATCCTTTGGCATAATTTCAATTCTTGAAACAATTATTCTGCTCGAATCCTATGAATAACTACAAAATAGAAATTCCTACATCCTAGAAATAGCAGTATGCATACATGATATTGTTTACCACGTGCCTATCATGAGTCCTTTAATGATTATCTGTAGCCATTTTCACATAGATACCAATAGAGAAAACAGTTTGACATAGCATTCACGGCACTACTTTCAATAATTGGAAATTTCTTCAATTAAATGAGGTATTCAACACTATATTATTTTATGGAAATTTAAAGATCAACAATATATATTTAAGGTAGTATAGAAATAATGTTCCTAGAAATTAAAAATTTCTAGTTCATCTAGAGAGGAAAAAAGTATAAGAGAAGCCTCAACACATTTCTACAAATTGCAATACTGAAAGTAGTATGACCGTACCTTAGTCCCAGCTTTTAGCTCAAGTATCTTCTTTGCCACAGCCCCAGTTTCTACTCTTCCAATTGTTTCATGTGCTGAAGATCTGCCAACTCCCTGCATTTTATAGAAATGCAGTTATAACACATATGGATCTCTGTTAATGACGAGGCATCTATTTCATATTTCAGAGAAAATTCAAGCAAAAAATGATTGCTATAAATACCACTGCATGGATTTAGAAGCCTTTTATGATGAAGGCCATGCTTTCCATTTTTTCACCAATGTATAGACCACCTACAGTGCTTAGACTATGATGATATGGATGAGCAACATTTTTCTCGCTTTTGACTAGACAAACAATCATGCAATAGATATGATGAAGCCCTAAACACATCCAATCATAATATATTTGGAGATGCTTTGAAACTTGAACACACTTATTAGGTTATAAGTGTATTTTGATCAGCAGAAAGTGAGATAAGATACGATAAAATAATTTTATATATCCAACGAATGACAATAAATAGGTCAAAGAGACTGAAAGGTACAACTAGTACAAGTACAATGTGGGAGTGCAAATGCAACTCCTAGAAAATTCCAAAGCTAAATCTAGGGTAAAATGAAGCAAAGAAGAATACAATAATAGGACATCCTTATAAACATGTATATAAACAAATCATGTTGAAGGCTAAGTGAGGGTAATAAAGCTATGGGCATCCCTGGAAACAGATTTGGTAGCTCAAAATTGCATTACGAGTTTGATCAAAACATAAATATAATACCTACACTGCATTTTGATGTCAATGATGAGTGTGGTAGAGATAAATAAAGGTCTATTCCTAAGACAAATTGTTAAGTGCAAACAATGGGATGCTTCGTTCTAGCCAGTAATCATTTTGAGGTAGTGTTAATGACCACCCTGTTGAAGAAGACAAAGAACAGTTTCCTACAATTTTTTTGGTCTGCTCAGCTGGCTTTCTACACTTGGAAATTTCTCTTCATTTGATTCACCCTTGAAAACAATCCATATTTCCAAATGATTGACAGTGTGAGAAAAGGTCCTGAATGCAGAGGAGGAGGAATATCAGCAGGAAGGTAGGAAACAACTTTCTACCAATCTTGCAATCACCCAAGAAGACTTAGCACATGATGATAGGGGTATCATGCCATGCCTTTTTTATACAATGGAAAATTGAAATTCAACCAACATATGACAAAATCTTGAGCACAGATGGAGATAATGGACAAAACTATAGTTCTAGTTTCTCTGAGAATGAGAGTAATAATAAATTCATTAATGAAGGGAAATATTGAAGATCCCCTAAGGTTCAAGAGACCAACACTCCTATATGTGATTTTGAATATGGTATAAACTTTGGCACCCATAATGATGTGCATCTCTAATCAACATTACCTATTAAGTTCGAATAGAACAATGAAAGATCCTATATTTTTTGCTTTGACATCCATCCTACATATGACATGGATTCTAATGAGGAAGAAAAGAATGTTGATCATATCATCAAGTTTTTTTGTGAACCATATGAGACAAAGGCAGAAAGGTCAATTCCATTTGTTGAAGGCATCCTTATTGAAGATGAATAGTCTTATCATATTGGAAAAAATAACCAATATATAGGAATAGAAGAGGACGTCCGCAAAGCCATAATTGATTTACATAGTGAGCAGAATCATTTCCAGGTTTTTATCTTATTGTTCATAGTTATGATAATTCATATTCAAAGAAGTTTGTTCTCCTAACTACAAATTATATTTGGGTAGCTTTAATTTCCCATACAAAACAACCCCTTGTCAGCAACACTGATGTTTATGGCCAAGATAAAAATGTTCCTCTATTTGATCTAGAAACGTTGGAACTAAAGTCTCAATATTTCCTTCGACCATAATGACCCAATGAGACCAGATCTTTATAATAATGGAGAGCCAGATATGGATCTCTCTCCCAACTCAAGGTAGTCTCAAAGGGCCAAAATAAAATAATTTTCTTTCTTGACAAATAATTCCCAAGAAGGTTTCTTTACAATATGACATGGACAAGGTCACTTGACATAAACCTTGGAGGTCTTCAATGGAGACCTAACCTAAAAAAAATTGACCCAAGCATGAAACCCATGCTTTAATAAGTCAATTTATTTTTCTTTCTTTTGATAAACCCATGCAGAGAGATTGATGTTAACAACACTTAGCCAATGTCACATGAATTCTCCTAAGGCTATTGTATTTTTTAATGACAAATAGTTGATCATGGTACATCTAGGTATGAGTTTGAAATTCACTACTTTTATGTAGGGAGCATTGGGCCTGCCCATGCAACCAGCTCATGGAACATTATGTATCACCAAGAAAGGTGCACCACTAATAGTTAGCCTATGGATAGAGAGATAAAGATGCTAATCCTACACATAGGAATTTCTAGGAGTCGAATTACCCAATATAACAAAAGAGTGGATTTGCACTAGCACACTAGGGAAATGATTTCCAATAGTATGGATCACAAGATTGAGAAAGAAACCTCCTGCTAGAGCACATTCTAGATATCCTGCAAATGTTGGATGATAAATATATCTCCCTGAAAGAACAAATGTGTCGCCTACACACTAGTAATGCTTGCTCAATCTATAGACATGTCACATACACATGGCTAAACAACAACAGAGAGATTGATGTTAACAACATTTAGCCAAGGTCACATGAATTCTCCTTAGGCTATTGTAGTTTTTAATGATAAATAGTTGATCATGGTACATCTAGGTATGAGTTTGAGATTCATTACTTTTATGCAAGGATCATTGGGCCTGCCAATGCAACCGGCTCATGGGACATTATGTATCCTTCTAAACACTGACACTAGTAAACTGATAGCTCAAAAAATTGCTTGGTATATTTATTTGTTTGAATACATGTTAGCTTTATGAAGAAGGCCTATTCTGAAAAGATTCAAGGGTTCAACCAAAGCTCTAGCAAACTCTCAACATGTCTATAACCTAATTTGGAATATATAAATAGAATATCCTACTCACAACAGAAGGTTTAAAAAAAATATCTACACATAGCAATAAGAATCTTATTGAGTAGTGAGATTCTGAAATCAACCCACAAGTGGAAATGACCTAGTTTTATGTTAGTCAATAGTAATTTATGTTAGTCATTGAAATTCAGGGTTGTCACAATTTGTGGGGCATTTATTGCCACAACAAATGTTAAGCTACAAAAAGGAAGTGATATAGAAGTAGCAATAAGAATCTTAATGGATAGTGAGACTCTAAAATCAACCTACAAGTAGCAATAAGAATCTTGGTAAGTTTCAAAAGGTTAAAAAAAAATGCATGTAAAGCCATTGATCCCAGATACAAAGAATAAAGGTTTAAGAGGGAGAGGAAATTATAAATAGGCCCAAAAGCCTCATGAGAGGAATGTTTAGTTGCAGTTACTCTTTGAAATATTTAACTCTAGCAAATTTCAACGTCCATATCTTCTCAAGAAAATTCATCTGTCTTCATATATTGGAGGTTCATTTTATCAATAGAGTTATGCTTAGTAAAAATTTTGCAATCTTGTATACTGCATTTGTTTTCCTAGTTTTAGGAATAGTAGTTTTGGCATTTTAAATTGCTCATGTACTTTTGATTGAATAGAAATTAGTTATTTTTCCTACATTTGAATTGCTTATCACCCCATGACCAAGTCAATATTATAACAAGAAGCACAAACAATTTTTAAAAACTCATTTCTTACATGATGGGTAGAAATGCTTGTAAAATTGACAAGGCCTATCATCATAGCTAACAATCTGCAAACGTCATTTTCTTGATAATAAGAGTTGATTTTGGTTAGAATTTTAATAATGTTTATCGAGCTTCTGACTTCCTCATCTTCACCAATGAGAATGAACAATGAACCTAGTATTTTGATCTAGGATAGAAAATCTCATTAAAGTTCAAAACAATTGGTTATACGTGTGAAGTACTTGAAAAGTGCAACCTACATCTTTTTATTTGGCTATTTTACTTAGTGTCCATTCCTTTCATTCATTTCAGAAATTTCATCCTATTGCCAAGATCCACATTCTACAACCTACCATCTGAACCAACCTAGTTGATTCATCCTCACATGCACTAACTCATCCCACACATTAAATATTCGTAACTTTTTATATAAGCCTCTAAACATGACAAACTCATGCAAAGAATTGACTCTTTTTCCAAGCCTTTCAAAGCATGAATTTCAATTTCTATTCCAAAAAATTTGAAATTCCCCAATCAAAAGTCTAACAGAAATTGTTGGGTGTCCAAATACACAAACAGAAAGCTAAGCGACATATGGACAACAATTCTTCAAATTCTGAAGAAATCTTTCGGTAATAATCACATTATCATGAATAAAGTCGACGCGTTTCGAACCAACCAGTGTGGTTCTTCAAATGTCGTGGAACTAGGTTTACAATGCAAAACTGGTGAAACTACTAAAACTGCACCAAAAAAACAATCCTTACAAAAATTAAAGTCTTGCAAAAATGAAAAAGAAATGAAGGGAAACCATACCAGTCATGATAAATTCCAATAGGGCCTCTCTCATATATCATGCCAAGTGTATTTTATTTTGCAATGGTTGGGACAACATTCATAACCCAAGCTTTGTTCGATGTAAGCGCTGCTACAAAGCCACCAAGACTTGCATTCATGTCCATAACATTGCGATATCTAATCTCTCCAATATATTTGTTGATTATTTTGTAGGCCTCCATGTGCTTCTTCCACAACTATGTATCAGCATTATATGACTCTGTTGTAACACCTGATTATGAACCACTGAGAACTCTAGGAGGAACAACAAGGAACAACATTAAGGCGCTTTGGAAACTATTCCAAAACCCCTCCAGCCACATCACTAGCATCATTTACTTTAGGCATTCGTGTAGTGCATCTTTTCATTCTCTTATACCTGGATAATGAGAAAATTTTATAGATTTTTATCAGATAAGCATAAATTTTCAATCATATGACTAAAAATTGGCGTCTGTCAAAGCAGTTCGAGAGAAAAACATATTTATTTTTTCATTGCACTTCAATCTAAAGCCAACTATGAAAACATGGTTGAAAGATTCATAATAATTTGACAGTTGAACCTATCTGCAGCACAAGATCAATTTATGCATGGTCGTTGAAATGTAAAAGCAGACAGGAAAACTCACATAACCTGAAAATGATGAAATCAAAATGTATCTTTGACATGTATTCAGGATATAAAATTGCTAATCCCTTCATAAGAATATTGTAGAAATTAAATTCACAAGTTTTAACAGGTCAATAGCCATTCTATTATTTTGTTACAAAACATTTCTCCCAATATCTACATCTGTCAGAAAATTAGCCTGACAAACAAACAGACTGTATACTTCTGCTTGGCAACAATACAAGTTTATATTTTTCATAGTCAACCACACTGAATTTTTGGTTCAAACAAATCCTAAAACCATAATGCACTTTGGAATAGTCACTGCAAGACTGACGTCCAATTTAAAGCAGAGCTACATGAAAATGCAGCAAGATGATGGAGCTTAGTGAAATGAAGTCGCCTTCACTAAGTGGGCCCACAGGCAAATTCTGGCGCAAAATCTATTTTTAGACTATGTCTATTTTTAGACATATGGAGCATGGTCCGGGGATTGCATGTATGAGATTCTTGGAGTATGTGTCATGTTGGTAAAAATAGATGGGACTCTATTTTTTGGACCTATAGGTCGAAGAGGTCGAAGTCTATTTTTAGACTCCGCTTCTTTCTAAAATATAAGTCAAATATTATTTACCCTTAATAATATTTGGACTGTAAACTTCGCTTACTTCTCTTGGAGCACTTCAATTGAGCTCAAATGGCTCATGTATCCATGGAGGGAATTACGCTATTCCTGCGGGTTGAGTGGAGCTATTTCATGGTTGACTTTGCTAGGAACTTCGTGCGTGTTTGGTGGGAGTTAATGAGACAACCTAGTGGAGTTGTGTTCGTTTTATTTTAGTTGAACTAGTTGAGATTAGTTTAACTAGCTAATCAATTAGTTATAGAGTATGAATTAAATATTATTTAATCTATTAATTAGTAACTCATTATTCAACTCAAGAACACACGCTCACTACAAAGGCATGATCGCCTTAGTGGAGACCGTTGAAAGAGGTAGATGAAAGGGTGGAGCACAGAGTGGCGACATCACTTTGTGCATGAGATTTGCATTACACTTGGAGGAATTGTCCATGACAATTGCGCAGTCAAGGCAAGGGGATTCGAACCTTGAACCTCTTCATATACAGGCCATGATTGCGCAATAGAGGTAAGGCAGTTAGTGGTGTGTTTTGAACCCGAGACTTGTTCAAAACCAAGCTAGATTGTGAGTAACTTCATGAGAGAGTACTGAGTACTTGTGAGGAGTATTGTACCTGTTTGGTTACTTGATTTCTCCATTATAATATACACAATAGCTGCGGGGTTTTTAGCTATAAGCTTTCCCCATACATACTCTGTTAATGTGTATGATGATTTGATGTGCTATCGCTTGATTTATTTTCCGCATGTTTGATGATCTGAGTGGAAGAGATTATGTGTTGCATATAAATTCGAATTGTATGTGATCAAGATAGTCTCGGTGGATAATTAATCATTATTCAGCAAAATCTATACATGGTATCGTAGCTATTGAAGCAGTAGATCATCATTGTAGTTGATTACAACTATTTTGCAGAGACGCAGTCCGCATGCGCGGTAGCTCTCCGGATTCATCTTTCTTCGGAAAGTGAAAGGTCTGTAAATGCGTCCTCAGCCAATGACTCGTGCTAGAAAGGCTTGAGCCCACACAGATCAGAGCGCCCGAGCTTTGAGGTGGAATTCGAAATTCTGTTGCGTAAATTTTGTTTTCTCCGTGCCTGTTGAAAATGTCTTTCAACGGCTCTTGCCGAGAAGGCAGTTCGAATTATGTTGCATGGAAGGATCGCATGGAGGTAGTATTAAAAGATAATGGTCTGAAGGAGTTCGTAGATACGGATGTCCAAAATCCCACTGATCCTGCTGAAGTCGAAGCATGGCAAAAGAATATGGCGAAGTGTCGAAGGATCCTGTTGGAGGGCATCAAGGATCATATTGTATCCAGCCTGCATGGAAAGGCTACTCCATATTTAATGTGGAAAGCTTTGACGGATCTATTCCAGAGTAAGAGTGACAAAAGGAAGTTGGCGCTCAAAGATAAGCTCAGGAACATCAAGATGGAGAAGGGCGACAGTATCGCCAAATACCTCATGAAGTTCACTCAGTGCAGAGATGAGCTGGGAAGTGTGGGGGTGACTGTCGAAGACGAGGACATGGTCGACCTGGCTCTCCTTGGTCTTTTGAAGGCTTGGCACTCATATCAAGATAGTGTCAATGGTCGGGAGAAGCTGCCGGGATGGGAGCGCCTTTGGGCGGATCTCATGCAGGAGGAGATAAGGAGGACTACTCGAGATGGATCTTCATCAAAGGGAGCTGATGAAGAAAACTGCGCTTTGGTTGCCAAAGCAAAGAAGGGGAAGGGTAAGAAAACCTCTCATTCTGGTGCAAAGGGAAAGAAGTAGGATATGGCGAAAGTGAAGTGTTTTCACTGCCATGATCACGGACATTATGCTACCAATTGTCCAAAGAAGAAGAAGAACAAGCAAGCGGGAAGATATGCAGATGGAGAAGCTTTGGCTTCACAGTTCGAGCTTGACTTTTCACTGATCGCATGCTTGGTTTCAAGTGTGATGGGATCGGTGTGGTTCTTGGACAGCGGCGCGTCATTTCATATGACGGGAGATCGGGATTTGTTCTCAGATCTGGAGGACAAAGATTTGGGTGTGCACATCGAGATGGGCGATGATGGTAGATACAGTGCGACTGGTATCGGTACCATATCGTTTCAGAGGGAGTCTAGTAAACCCTTTGTATTGAAGGATGTCATGCATGTACCTGGATTGAAGAAGAACTTGATCTCTGTGGCGATGTTGGAGGATAAGGGGTATGATGTGGTCTTCAGCGAAGGAAAAGCCTTCCTACGCAGTAAGGCTACTGGAGAGACCTGGAAGTCAAATATGTTATTCAACAAATTTCGGAGCTATTGAAGCAGAGAGACTTAAAATAGGGAAGTCAAATATTATTTACCCTTAATAATATTTGGATTCCAGTTTGAGATTCTTGGAGCATTGGTCATGTTGGTAAAAATATATGGGACTCTATTTTTGTGACCTATAGGTCGAAGAGGTCGAAGTCTATTTTTAGACTGCCTCTCCTTAAAATAGGGAAGTCAAATATTATTTACCCTTAATAATATTTAGACTATAAACTTCAGTTTACTCTCTTGGAGCACTTCAGTTCGAGCCTTGGAAGTGGCTCATGCATCTGACAGAGGAATTATGCTATTCCTGAGGGTTTGATGGCATCATGCATTGTTGACTTCAGTTAGGACTTCAGTGGCAGAAGTTTAGTGGAGTTAATGAGACAGCTAGTGGAGTTGTGTTCTGTTTATTTTAGTTGAACTAGTTGAGATTAGTTTAACTAGAAAATCAATTAGTTATGAGTGGAGTGAATTAAATATTATTTAATTCATTAATTAGTAACTCATTATTCAACTCATAGATTGAAAAGTTAAACTGTATAAATTTGCTGAATAATGATTAATTATCCACCGAGACTATCCTGATCACATACAATTCGAATTTATATGCAACACATAATCTCTTCCACTCAGATCATCAAACATGCGGAAATAAAATCAAGCGATAACACATCAAATCATCATACACATTAACACAGTATGTATGGGGAAATCTTATAGCTGAAAACCCCGTAGCTATTGTGTATATTATAATGGAGAAATCATGTAACAAACTTAGTACAATACTCCTCACAAGTACTCGGTACTTTCTCATGAAGTTACACACAAACTAGCTCAGTTTTGAATAGGTTACTGGTTCAAAACTCACCACTAATTGCCTTTCCTCTATTGCGCAATCCAGGCCTGTCTATATAGAGATCCAAGGTTTGAATCTCCTTGGCTTGACAGTGCAATCATCATGGGCAATTCCTCCAAGTGTGGTGCAAATCTCATGCACAACTGATGTTGCCACTGATAGCTAACTCCACCCTTTCATCTACCTCTTTCCTTTGGTCTCCCTTTGGTGATCATGCTTGTAGTGAGCGGTGTTCTTGAGTTAAATAATGAGTTACTAATTAATGAATTAAATAATATTTAATTCACTCCACTCATAGCTAATTGATTAGCTAGTTAAACTAATCTCAACTAGTTCAACTAAAATAAACAGAACACAACTCCACTAGCTGTCTCATTAACTCCACACAATTGGCGATGAGTTTTGAACCAGTAACCTGTTCAAAACTGAGCTAGATTGTGTGTAACTTCATGAGATAGTGCGAGTATAACAGTGTGTATTGAGGAGGTTTGTTACTTGATTTATCCATTATAATATACACAATAGCTGCGGGGTTTTCAGCTATAAGCTTTCCCCATACATACTGTGTTAATGTGTATGATGATTTGATGTGTTATCGCTTGATTTCATTTCCGCATGTTTGATGATCTGAGTGGAAGAGATTATGTGTTGCATATAAATTCGAATTGTATGTGATCAGGATAGTCTCGGTGGATAATTAATCATTATTCAGCAAATTTATACATGGTATCGGAGCTATTGAAGCAGAGATTGATCATCACAGTGATTACAAACTTATTTCGGTAGACAGAGTCTGCATGCGGGCCACGTAGCCTCTGGATCCATCCTTTCCTTTGAAAGGTGATATATCCAATAAATGCCCCTTGCAGTCGATCTCTGTGCTAGAAATAATTTGTTCTCCCAGATTTAGAGCAGTTGAGCTTTGAAGTGGAATTCGAATTTTGCAGCAGTTTTGTTTTCTTGGTGCCGGTGTTGAAAATTTCTTTCAACGGTTTGCGACTCGAATATGCTCTTGAAAGCAGTTTGAATTATGTTACATGGAAGGATCACATGGAGGCAGTATTAGAAGATAATGGTCTGAAGGAGTTTGTAGATACGGATGTCCAAAAGCCCACTGATCCTGCTGAAGTCGAAGCTTGGCAAAAGAAGATGGCGAAATGTCGAAGGATCCTGTTGGAGGGCGTCAAGGATCATATTGTATCCAGCCTACATGGAAAGGCTTCTCCATATTTAATGTGGAAAGCTTTGACGGATCTATTCCAGAGTAAGAGCGACCAAAGGAAGCTGGCGCTCAAAGATAAGCTCAAGAACATCAAGATGGAGAAGGGCGACAGTATCGCCAAATACCTCACGAAGTTCACTCAGTGCAGAGATGAACTGGGAAGTGTGGGGGTGACTGTCGATGAAGAGGACATGGTCGACCTGGCTCTCCTTGGTCTTCCGAAGGCTTGGCACTCATATCAAGATAGTGTCAATGGTCGGGAGAAGCTGCAGGGATGGGAGCGCCTTTGGGCGGATCTCATGCAGGAGGAGATAAGGAGGACTACTCGAGATGGATCTTCATCAAAGGGAGCTGATGAAGAAAATTGCGCTTTGGTGGCCAAAGCAAAGAAGGGGATGGGTAAGAAAACCTCTCATTCTGGTGCAAAGGGCAAGAAGCAAGATATGGCGAAAGTGAAGTGTTTTCACTGCCATGATCATAGACATTATGCTACCAATTGTCCAAAGAAGAAGAAGAACAAGCAAGCGGAAAGATTTGCAGATGGAGAAGCTTTGGCTTTACAGTTCGAGCTTGAATTTTCACTGATTGCATGCTTGGTTTCAAGTGTGCTGGGATCGGTGTGGTTCTTGAATAACGGTGCGTCATTTCATATGACGGGAGATCGGGAGTTGTTCTCAGATCTGGAGGACAAAGATTTGGGTGTGCACATCGAGATGGGCGATGATGGTAGATACAGTGCGACTGGTATTGGTACCATATCCTTTCAGAGGGAGTTTGGTAAACCCTTTGTATTGAGGGATGTCATGCATGTACCTGGATTGAAGAAGAACTTGATCTCTGTGGCGATGTTAGAGGATAAGGGGTATGATGTGGTCTTCAGCAAAGGAAAAGCCTTCCTGCGCAGTAAGGCTACTGGAGAGACCCGGAAGATAGGGGTTCGAACCAAGAACCTTTATCAGTTGCAGGTAGATGGCTGCGCAGCTATGGCATGCAAAGCGGGAGAAGTGGTGAGCCGAGATGATGAAGGCGAACTGTGGCACAGGAGATTGGGCCACCTTCACCATGGAGTTTTGAAGATTCTGCAGCATATTTCTACTGGGCTTCCTAAGGGCACCCTTGCACAGTCAGATCAGTGCAAGGGGTGTACTTTAGGAAAGTATGTGAAAGCCACCTTTCATGAGAAGGATAGTCGCGCCACGACGATCCTTGAGAGAGTTCACACAGACGTGTGTGGTCCTTTCTCAGTTGCTTCGACAACAAAGCACAAGTATTATGTGATCTTTGTTGATGATTTCTCTTGAAAGTGTTGGATCTTCTTCATGCAGAAGAAGAGCGATACATTCGTGAAGTTCTGTGAGTTTAAAGCACTGGTCGAGAAGGAGTCGGGGAAGAAGGTGATTGCTCTAAGGAGTGATAACGGTGGTGAATTCATCTCGGCTGAATTCAAGGAGTTCTGCAGTGCAGAAGGGATTCGGAGAGTGCTCATCGCACCCCATAACCCACAGCAGAACGGGGTGGCTGAGCGGAAGAACAGAACGATCGTGGGTGCTGCACGGGCGATGTTGCATGATCAGGGCCTACCCCTTCACTTGTGGGCTGAGGCATGCAATACAGCAGTGTATGTGCAGAACCGCTGTCCTCACAAGGTTCTTGGCATGAGTACACCAGAGGAGGCTTATTCTGGCAAGAGGCCTGATATTTCCCATTTGCGGATTTTCGGATCTCCTGTCTACATGCATGTGACGAAGGATGCGAGAAGGAAGCTGGATCCAACTGCTGAAGCTGGAATATTTGTGGGGTACACTGATACACCTCATAACTATCGAGTGTATGTGCCAGACAGTCGCAAGACTGTTGTGCGACGGGATATAAAATTTCAGGAGGAGAAAGCCATGCAGTGTTCGCTTGAGAGGGAGCTACACTTGCATGCAGAGGAGGAGCTGTTAGTTCCTAAGGAGGAGCTTCCGGATGTGGATCAGCCACAAGAGGAAGTTCATGAGGTGGAAGAAACCACCCATGCAGCGCCAACCATCAGAGGGCGCATGCGCACTACAGAAGCTGAGCGACTGGCTCGGGATGCAGAGAAGGTTGTAGGACCACCTACAGCACAGCGCAGACAGAGACAGTCACCGGATCGGTACACTGGATACATGGCTCCTATGAGTCAATGTGTTGTGACAGAGCCATCCTCTTTTGAGGAAGCTGTGGAGGAACCCGCATGGGTTGATGCCATGATCGAAGAATATGATTCGATCATCAGGAACAGTACATGGGAGATTGTCCCAAGACCGGTTGGGAAATCAGTTGTAGGTTCGCGATGGATCTACAAGGTGAAGCAGGCGGCTGACGGGAGTGTGGAGAAGTACAAGGCGAGATTTGTCGCCCGCGGCTTCTCACAGATCGAGGGGATTGACTATGAGGAGACTTTTGCACCTGTCGCAAGGTACTCTTCCATACGGACGATCCTTGCTCTCTCAGCGCAGATGGGTGGCACATTCATCAGATGGATGTGAAGACTGCGTTCCTCAATGGAGTTATTGAGGAAGAGGTGTACATAGAGCAGCCTGAAGGTTTTGAGATCTTCAGCAGTGAGTCGCATGTGTGCCGACTCAAGAGAGCACTGTACGGGCTGAAGCAAGCACATCGTGCTTGGTACACTCGGATAGACAGCTACTTCACCGGGCTTGGATTCTCCAAGAGTGAGGCGGATCCAAACCTGTACCAGATTGTGGTGGAGGGGAAGCTGTTGATCATCGTACTGTATGTAGATGATCTGATTTTGACCGGCGATGAGCAGTTGATACTTTCATGCAAGGAGGATCTTGCACGAGAGTTTGAGATGAAGGACTTGGGCATCCTTCATTATTTCCTGGGATTGGAGATTTGGCAGCGCAGCGGAGGACTGTTTGCTTCTCAGGGCAAGTATGCCCGGGAGATTTTGGAGAGGTTCAACATGCAAGGCTGCAAGCCTGTTGACACTCCTCTTCCTGGTGGTTGGAGGAAGGAGGATGCTACTTCAGCGGAGGTAGTGGATGCCACCGTCTATCGACAGTTGGTGGGGTCGCTTATGTATCTGGTCAATACACGACCCGATATATGCTATGCAGTTAACCAGCTTTCGCAAGCTATGGTTAAGCCTACCAAGCTCTTTTGGAAGGCGTGCAAGCATGTATTGCGCTATATCAGAGGCACATCGGGATATGGTCTATGGTACAGACAGGAGGATGGAGTGAAGCTTTCTGGCTTCACTGATGCAGATTGGGCAGGGAGTCCAACGGACCGGAAGAGCACATCTGGAGGAGTTTTCAGCATTGGGTCGACAGTAGTTTCCTGGTACAGCAGGAAGCGGAGATCCATGGCACTCAGTTCAGCAGAGGCCGAGTACATGGCAGCTAGCTTGGCTGCATGAAAGGCTATTTGGATGAGGAAGATCCTCACAGGATTGTTCAGGTTGCATTTGGAGCCTACAGTGATCTACTGTGATAACCAGAGTTGCATTAAACTCTCGGCTAATCCAGTATTTCATGATAGGTCCAAACATATCGACATCAGGTACCATCATATCATAGATTGTGTTCAACAGAGAATCATGATGCTTTCATATGTTCCCACGGAGGATCAGGATGCCGACATCCTGATGAAGGCGCTCACCAGGAGCAAGTTCGAATTCCACAGAGGCAGGATAGGGGTTGCAGATAATCCATTTCTTGCTGAGAGGGAGTGTTGAAAATGCAGCAAGATGATGGAGCTTGGTGAAATGAAGTTGCCTTCACCAAGTGGGCCCGCAGGCAAATTCTGGCGCAAAATCTATTTTTAGACTATGTCTATTTTTAGACATATGGAGCATGGTCCGGGGATTGCAGTATGTTATTCTTGGAGTATTGGTCATGTTGGTAAAAATAGATGGACCTCTATTTTTAGACCTATAGGTCGAAGTCTATTTTTAGACTGCCTATCCTAAAAATAGGGAAGTCAAATATTATTTACCCTTAATAATATTTGGACTCTAAACTTCAGTTTACTCTCTTGGAGCACTTCAGTTCGAGCTACAAAAGTGGCTCATGCATCTGACAGAGGAATTACGCTATTCCTAGGGGTTTGGTGAGCTCATGCATGGTTGACTTTAGCTAGGACTTCAGTGGCAGAAGTTTGGTGGAGTTGATGAGACAGTTGGTGGAGTTGTGTTCAGTTTAACTTAGTTGAACTAGTTGAGATTAGTTTAACTAGCTAATCAACTATTAATGAGTGGAGTGAATTAAATATTATTTAATTCATTAATTAGTAACTCTTTATTCAACTCAAGAACACATCAGTTCACTACAGTGCATGGACAGTTCAGTGGAGACCAGTGAAAGAGGTAGATGAAAGGGTGGAGTTAGCTATCAGTGGCGACATCAGTTGTGCATGAGATTTGAACCACACTTGGAGGAATTTCCCATGATGATTGCGCTGTCAAGCCAAGGAGATTCGAACCTTGGATCTCTATATAGACAGGCCTGGATTGCGCAATAGAGGCAAGGCAATTGGCGGTGAGTTTTGAACCAGTAACCTGTTCAAAACTGAGCTAGATTGTGTGTAACTTCATGAGATAGTACTGAGTACTTGTGAGGAGTATTGTACTGAGTTTGTTACATGATTTCTCCATTATGGACTATCTATCAAGACATTGGTCATGTTGGCAAACAGATGGGACTCTTATTTTTGTGGACTTTTTAGGTCGTAAGAGGTCGAAGGCTATTTTTAGATCGCCTCTCCTTAAAATAGGGAAGCTTCGGCCATTATTTAGACTTCAATAATATTTGGACTATAAACTTCGCTACTCTCTGGATCACTTCACTTGAGCCTTGGAAGTGGCTCAAGTATCCCATGAAGGAATTGATGCAGTTCCCAAGGGCTTCATGGCATCATGCATGAAGATCATGCTAGGGACTTTAGTGGCGTAAGTTTGGTGGAGTTAATGAGAGCACGAGGAGTTGTGTTCTGTTTATTTTAGTTGAACTAGTTGAGATTAGTTTAACTAGCTAATCAATTAGTTATGAGTGGAGTGAATTAAATATTATTTAATTCATTAATTAGTAACTCATTATTCAACTCATAGATTGAAAAGTTCAACTGTAGAAATTTTCTGAATAATGATTAATTATCCACTGAGACTATCCTAGTTTGAGATTCTTGGAGCATTGGTCATGTTGGTAAAAATAGATGGGACTCTATTTTTGTGACCTATAGGTCGAAGAGGTCGAAGTCTATTTTTAGACTGCCTCTCCTTAAAATAGGGAAGTCAAATATTATTTACCCTTAATAATATTTGGACTATAAACTTCGCTAATCCTCTTGAGGCTACAATCGCAAGATGATGGAGCTTAGTGAAATGAAGTCGCTTTCACTAAGTGGGCCCGCAGGCAAATTCTGGCGCAAAGTCTATTTTTAGACTATGTCTATTTTTAGACATATGGAGCATGGTCCAGGGGTTGCAGTATGTTATTCTTGGAGTATTGGTCATGTTGGTAAAAATAGATGGACCTCTATTTTTGGACCTATAGGTCGAAGTCTATTTTTAGACCGCCTATCCTAAAAATAGGGAAGTCAAATATTATTTACCCTTAATAATATTTGGACTCTAAACTTCAGTTTACTCTCTTGGAGCACTTCAGTTCGAGCTACAGAAGTGGCTCATGCATCTGACAGAGGAATTACGCTATTCCTAAGGGTTTGGTGAGCTCATGCATGGTTGAATTCAGTTAGGACTTCAGTGGCAGAAGTTTGGTGGAGTTGATGAGACAGTTGGTGGAGTTGTGTTCGGTTTAACTTAGTTGAACTAGTTGAGATTAATTTAACTAGCTAATCAACTAGTAATGAGTGGAGTGAATTAAATATTATTTAATTCATTAATTAGTAACTCATTATTCAACTCAAGAACACATCAGTTCACTACAGTGCATGATCAATTCAGTGGAGACCAGTGAAAGAGGTAGATGAAAGGGTGGAGTTAGCTATGAGTGGCGACATCAGTTGTGCATGAGATTTGCACCACACTTCGAGGAATTTCCCATGATGATTTCGCAGTCAAGCCAAGGAGATTTGAACCTTGGATCTCTATATAGACAGGCCTAGATTGCACAATAGAGGCAAAGGCAATTTGCGGTGAGTTTTGAACTAGTAACCTGTTCAAAATTGAGCTAGTTTGTGTGTAACTTCATGAGATAGTACTGATTACTTGTGAGGAGTATTGTACTAATTTTGTTACATGATTTCTCCATTATAATATACATAATAGCTATGGGTTTTTCAGCTATAATCTTTCCCCATACATATTGTGTTAATGTGTATGATGATTTGATGTGTTATCGCTTGATTTTATTTCCGCATGTGTGATGATCTGAGTGGAAGAGATTATGTGTTAAATATAAATTCGAATTGTATGTGATCAGGATAGTCTCGGTGGATAATTAATCATTATTCAGCAAATTTATTCATGGTATCAGAGCTATTGAAGCAGATATTGATCATCACAGTGATTACAAACTTATTTCGGTAGACAGAGTCTGCATGCGGGCCAGGTAGCCTCCGGATTCATCTTTCTTCGGAAAGTGAAAGGTCTGGTAAATGCCCCTTGCAGTCAATCTCCGTGCTAGAAATAATTTGTTCTCACAGATCTAGAGCGGCTGAGCTTTGAGGTGGAATTCGAAATTTTGCAGCAGTTTTGTTTTCTTGGTGCCAGTGTTGAAAATGTCTTTCAACGGTTTGCGACTCGAATATGCTCTTGAAGGCAATTCGAATTATGTTGCATGGAAGGATCGCATGGAGGCAGTATTAGAAGATAATGGTCTGAAGGAGTTCGTAGATACGGATGTCCAAAAGCCCACTGATCCTGCTGAAGTCAAAGCATGGCAAAAGAAGATGGCGAAGTGTCGAAGGATCCTGTTGGAGGGCGTCAAGGATCATATTGTATCCAGCCTGCATGGAAAGGCAACTCCATATTTAATGTGGAAAGCTTTGACGGATCTATTCCAGAGTAAGAGCGACCAAAGGAAGCTGGCGCTCAAAGATAAGCTCAGGAACATCAAGATGGAGAAGGGCGACATTATCGCCAAATACCTCACGAAGTTCACTCAGTGCAGAGATGAGCTGGGAAGTGTGGGGGTGACTGTCGAAGATGAGGACATGGTCGACCTGGCTCTCCTTGGTCTTCCGAAGGCTTGGCACTCATATCAAGATAGTGTCAATGGTCGGGAGAAGCTGCCGGGATGGGAGCGCCTTTGGGCGGATCTCATGCAGGAGGAAATAAGGAGGACTACTCGAGATGGATCTTCATCAAAGGGAGCTGATGAAGAAAATTGCGCTTTAGCAAAGAAGGGGAAGGGTAAGAAAACCTCTCATTCTGGTGCAAAGGGAAAGAATCAGGATATGCAAAAAGTGAAGTGTTTTCACTGCCATGATCACGGACATTATGCTACCAATTGTCCAAAGAAGAAGAAGAACAAGCAAGCGGGAAGATCTGCAGATGGAGAAGCTTTGGCTTCACAGTTAGAGCTTGTCTTTTCACTGATTGCATGTTTGGTTTCAAGTGTGCTGGGATCGGTATGGTTCTTGGACAGCGGTGCATCATTTCATATGACGGGATATTGGGAGTTGTTCTCAGATCTGGAGGACAAATATTTGGGTGTGCACATCGAGATGGGCGATGATGGTAGATACAGTGCGACTGGTATCGATACCATATCCTTTCAGAGGGAGTCTGGTAAACCCTTTGTGTTGAAGGATGTCATGCATGAACCTGGATTGAAGAAGAACTTGATCTCTGTGGCGATGTTGGAGGATAAGGGGTATGATGTGGTCTTCAGCGAAGGAAAAGCCTTCCTGCGCAGTAAGACTACTGGAGAGACCCGGAAGAGAGGGGTTCGAACCAAGAACCTTTATCAGTTGCAGGTAGATGGCTGCGCAGCTATGGCATGCAAGGCGGGAGAAGTGGTGAGCCGGGATGATGAGGGCGAACTGTGGCACAGGAGATTGGGCCACCTTCACCATGGAGCTTTGAAGATTCTGCAGCAGATTTCTATTGGGCTTCCTAAGGGCACCCTTGCGCAGTCAGATCAGTGCAAGGGGTGTACTTTAGGGAAGTATGTGAAAGCCACCTTTCACGAGAAGGATAGTTGCGCCACGACGATCCTTGAGAGAGTTCACACAGACGTGTGTGGTCCTTTCTCTGTTGCTTCGACAGCAAAGCACAAGTATTATGTGATCTTTGTTGATGATTTCTCTCGAAAGTGCTGGATCTTCTTCATGCAGAAGAAGAGCGATACATTAGCGAAGTTCTGTGAGTTTAAAGCACTGGTCGAGAAGGAGTCAGGGAAGAAGGTGATTGCTCTAAGGAGTGATAACGGTGGTGAATTCATCTCGGCTGAATTCAAGGAGTTCTGCAGCGCAGAAGGGATTCGGAGAGAGCTCATCGCACCCCATAACCCACAGCAGAACGGGGTGGTTGAGCGGAAGAACAGAACGATCGTGGGTGTTGCACGGGCGATGTTGCATGATCAGAGCCTACCCCTTCACTTGTGGGCTGAGGCATGCAATACAACAGTGTATGTGCAGAACCGTTGTCCTCACAAGGTTCTTGGCATGAGTACACCGGAGGAGGCTTATTCTGGCAAGAGGCCTGATATTTCCCATTTGCGGATTTTTGGTTCTCCTGTCTACGTGCATGTGACGAAGGATGCGAGAAGGAAGCTGGATCCAACTGCTGAGGTTGGAATATTTGTGGGGTACACTGATACACCTCACAACTATCGGGTGTATGTGCCAGACAGTCGCAAGACTGTTGTGCGACAGGATATAAAATTTCAGGAGGAGAAAGCCATGCAGTGTTCGCTTGAGAGGGAGCTACACTTGCATGCAGATGAGGAGCTGTTAGTTCCTAAGGAGGAGCTTCCGGATGTGGATCGGCCACAAGAGGAGGTTCAGGAGGTGGAAGAAACCACCCAGGCAGCGCCAACCATCAGAGGGCGCATGCGCACTACAGAAGCTGAGCGACTGGCTCGGGATGCAGAGAAGGTTGTAGGACCACCTACGGCACAGCGCAGACAGAGACAGTCACCGGATCGGTACACTGGATACATGGCTCTTATGAGTCAATGTGTTGTGACAGAGCCATCCTCTTTTGAGGAAGCTGTGGAGGAAACCGCATGGGTTGATGCCATGATCGAAGAATATGATTCGATCATCAGGAACAGTGCATGGGAGATTGTCCCAAGACCGGTTGGGAAATCAGTGGTAGGTTCGCGATGGATCTACAAGGTGAAGCAGGCAGCTGACGGGAGTGTGGAGAAGTACAAGGCGACATTTGTCGCCCGTGGCTTCTCACAGATCGAGGGGATTGACTATGAGGAGACTTTTGCACCTGTCGCAAGGTACTCTTCCATACGGACGATCCTTGCTCTCTCAGCGCAGATGGGGTGGCACATTCATCAGATGGATGTGAAGATTGTGTTCCTCAATGGAGTTATTGAGGAGGAGGTGTACATAGAGCAGCCTGAAGGTTTCGAGATCTTCAGCAGTGAGTCGCATGTGTGCCGACTCAAGAGAGCACTGTACGGGCTGAAGCAAGCACCTCGTGCTTGGTACACTCGGATAGACAGCGACTTCACCGGGCTTGGATTCTCCAAGAGTGAGGCGGATCCTAACCTGTACCAGATTGTGGTGGAGGGGAAGCTGTTGATCATCGTACTGTATGTAGATGATCTGATTTTGACTGGTGATGAGCAGTTGATACTTTCATGCAAGGAGGATCTTGCACGAGAGTTTGAGATGAAGGACTTGGGCATCCTTCATTATTTCATGGGATTGGAGATTTGGCAGCGCAGCGGAGGACTGTTTGTTTCTCAGGGCAAGTATGCCTGGGAGATTCTGGAGAGGTTCAACATGCAAGGCTGCAAGCCTGTTGACACTCCTCTTCCTGGTGGTTGGAGGAAGGAGGATGCTACTTCAGCGGAGGTAGTGGATGCCACTGTCTATCGACAGTTAGTGGGGTCGCTTATGTATCTGGTCAATACACGACCCGATATATGCTATGCAGTTAACCAGCTTTCGCAAGCTATGGTTAAGCCTACCAAGCTCTTTTGGAAGGCAGGAAAGCATGTATTGCGCTATATCAAAGGCACATCGGGATATGGTCTATGGTACAGACAGGAGGATGGAGTGAAGCTTTCTGGCTTCACTGATGCAGATTGGGCAGGAAGCCCAACGGACCGGAAGAGCACATCTGGAGGAGTTTTCAGCATTGGGTCGACAGCAGTTTCCTGGTACAACAGGAAGCAGAGATCCGTGGCACTCAGTTCAGCAGAGGCCGAGTACATGGCAACAAGCTTGGCTGCATGTGAGGCTATTTGGATGAGGAAGATCCTCGCAGGTTTGTTCAGGTTGCATTTGGAGCCTACAGTGATCTACTGTGATAACCAGAGCTGCATCAAGCTCTCGGCTAATCCAGTTTTTCATGATAGGTCCAAACATATCGACATCAGTTACCATCACATCAGAGATTGTGTTCAGCGGAGGATCATGATGCTTTCATATGTTCCCACGGAGGATCAGGATGCCGACATCCTGACGAAGGCGCTCACCAGGAGCAAGTTCGAATTCCACAGAGGCAGGATAGGTGTTGCAGATAATCCATATCTTGCTGAGAGGGAGTGTTGAAAATGCAGCAAGATGATGGAGCTTAGTGAAATGAAGTCTCCTTCACTAAGTGGGCCCGCAGGCAAATTCTGGCGCAAAATCTATTTTTAGACTATGTCTATTTTTAGACATATGGAGCATGGTTCGGGGATTCCAGTATGAGATTCTTGGAGCATTGGTCATGTTGGTAAAAATAGATGGGACTCTATTTTTGTGACCTATAGGTCGAAGAGGTCAAAGTCTATTTTTAGACTGCCTCTCCTAAAAATAGGGAAGTCAAATATTATTTACCCTTAATAATATTTTGACTCTAAACAGCAGTTTACTCTCTTGGAGCACTTCAGTTCGAGCTACAGAAGTGGCTCATGCATCTGACAGAGGAATTACGCTATTCCCAAGGTTTTGA
This sequence comes from Pinus albicaulis, assembly GCA_034641835.2. Classification (NCBI taxonomy): domain Eukaryota; kingdom Viridiplantae; phylum Streptophyta; class Pinopsida; order Pinales; family Pinaceae; genus Pinus; species Pinus albicaulis. Next base: position 363,038,249 of record CM076579.1, read on the forward strand.
TGGCATCATGCATGGTTGACTTCAGTTAGGACTTCAGTGGCAGAAGTTTGGTGGAGTTAATGAGACAGCTAGTGGAGTTGTGTTCTGTTTATTTTAGTTGAACTGGTTGAGATTAGTTTAACTAGCTAATCAACTAGTTATGAGTGGAGTGAATTGAATATTATTTAATTCATTAATTAGTAACTCATTATTCAACTCAAGAACACATCAGTTCACTACAGTGCATGATCAGTTCAGTGGAGACCACTGAAAGAGGTAGATGAAAGGGTGGAGTTAGCTATCAGTGGCGACATCAGTTGTGCATGAGATTTGCACCACACTTGGAGGAATTTCCCATGATGATTGCGCTGTCAAGCCAAGGAGATTCGAACCTTGGATCTCTATATAGACATGCCTGGATTGCGCAATAGAGGCAAGGCAATTGGCGGTGAGTTTTGAACCAGTAACCTGTTCAAAACTGAGCTAGATTGTGTGTAACTTCATGAGATAGTACCGAGTACTTGTGAGGAGTATTGTACTGAGTTTGTTACATGATTTCTCCATTATAATATACACAATAGCTGCGGGTTTTCAGCTATACTCTTTCCCCATACATATTGTGTTAATGTGTATGATGATTTGATGTGTTATTGCTTGATTTTATTTCCGCATGTGTGATGATCTGAGTGGACGAGATTATGTGTTGCATATAAATTCGAATTGTATGTGATCAGGATAGTCTCGGTGGATAATTAATCATTATTTAGCAAATTTTTACAAATTTGGTGTGGTATTTAGACTTCTAAAGGGAAAAAAAAATAATTAGAGGATTAATTACGAAGACAAAAGTTAATAACTCGTTAAATATCATAACTTTAACTTGCTGCCTCAAGCCCAATAACATAAAACCTACAAGCACATTCTAGGAAGCACCAAAAAAGGCATTACCTATCAAGGCCTAAGTATATATTCAATCCTAGACTTGAACCTAATAAAACCTGCTGCACTGAGGTTACAGTCCTGCCTCAGTATAAACAATGTCTGGGTTACAAACATTGTTCATAATTAAAGTAATTTTTTATTCACCATCAATAAATTTTTCAGAACAGATTTTAGCACACTGTAGATTTTGATTATGCTGTGTTATCAAATTAGGCTACATAAACTGTCTTCAAGTTTGGAAGTATGAAGTTCAGGTACTTTCCATTGATGATGTCTTAAACTACTGAGGTAGCAAGAGAAACACTTGCAGCAATAGAAAGTGTTTGTCCTAATCGTTTTGACAAATCAACTATATAACCATAATTTGCGGTAATGAAAGCGACAATTTCAAAAAATTTGAAGACGGGGTCGAAATAAAAAGGAACCTAATTGGAAATTGTCCTTCAATCGAGAACTATTAACAAGTCAGAAGCCCCAATGGTATGAGCTACATTTACAATCCGTGGTGAGTTGCTCCTTCCTTAAAAATGTATTGAATAACATTGTGTGTTATCTGTGGGATAGGTACTGCAGTTTTGGATTCTTTATAATTCTACAAAATTTGCAATTGCACAGGAGGGAGAAATTTGTTTCCTTTTGACTAAAAATGCAGAATACAAAGTCTTCAAATAGAGTTTAACTGCAATTTTTTTTTTGTTACAACACATGTGTACACGAGAAAACTAGCAAAAAATTCAAAATAAAATGTATCATTTAAAACCCAATGAACTTGGTCCAACCTGTTCATAGTTTTAGTTAGTTTGTTACACTTCTTGTGAAAATCAGTTTAACTTTTTCTTTGAAATATTGAAGCGTGGTGTGAAGAATCTGATACGTATTAATGGCTTCTAATGAGCGAGAAATTCATTTGGGCTTACATGGGTAGAGAAGTGGGATTATTCATTCAACGATCAAGAGAGAACATAGCAGAACAAGTCTGTGGTCATGACCAGATTAGCATATTATAATAAGAAGATGAAATACTCTGCGTCTAGTTGGGGCAAAAATTTGAAGGAATGGACTTCAGTTGGTATCCGTTGTGCCAAACATCAATACCACAAAAATTCCTAGAAGTGAAATGGTAGTCAGTGTCCAAAATTTGCAGAAGAAATGAGTGTTGGAAGGGCTTATGTGTGAACTATTTTGCTTCTGCTGAATTCCAGAGTAAATTTATATTGTATTAATTTTTGGGTCAAAGTTTTGAGTATATTAAATGACTGAACCATGTCGAGGTATTGATTGAATTTACAAAAACCCAACGAAATTGGGAACGCTATAAATTAACTAAATGTAGATATAATCACAAAAGGCTGAAGATTAAAACTTAAATGCACCGAGATCATGTAGAACAAGTGGCATGACAATGTGAGACATAATAAGCAAGATGTTGATTTCATCAAGAAATAGATTTTGTCAAAATTACCTTGTAATCGGTTTCAGCCTGGCTGCTGCCAAAAGCATTCGGCCTCGTCACTGCCAAAAGCATTTTGATCGTCATCTGGGCTGGACGCACTTGTCGGTTGATTGTCTTGATCATTTTCTGTCGTCTGTCGAGTTACGGGTTCGAGTTCTTCCTGGTCCTCCTCTTCTCATCGGGGACTCGATTCTTCATTCTGTGGTCATTCTTCCTCGGAGAAAGCCAGGCCATTTGATGAACTCCTACCCCTCTTGCCCATGGCTCGGCTTAGCTGCGGAGGATAGATCCCAGAATCTGTATGGAAAGCCTGAGCACAAATTCGAAACCCTTTTCAATAATAAGTGTAAAAAAATTTCGCCACCCTTTTTTATTAATTTGTTTTCATTTTTTCAGCCTTGTATATGTGGATTGGGAAATTTTCCCTCCTAATGCACTTGTTCCCGCCTTTTTTACTTTCTGGCGAAATTTGAAAGAGTGGGAAGGATTCCGCCAATGTTTGGAAGTTCCCGCCTTTTGTATGGGAGGATTTTCTCACAATGAGGGTCACTAGAGCCTCTTCAGTCCTTATTGGTCCATTTCAGTAGGGAAAAGGTTCTCAAGGGAGCAATGAAACATATCTACCTTAATATATCATATTTTTACATATAAAGATATCTCATTTATATAGTATTATAACTATATTACTTTTTTAGTTTTAATCTTTGTTGAGTTATAGAGTTAATGATTACATGTAAGTGTAGGTAATGATTTTAATGGAGGGTGTTATAAGGTTAATTTAAGGAAATTGAAAAATGGAGAGGGTCATGAAATCAATACAAAGATCTTCATATGGTTTAAGGGGCATCAACGTGGTAGAATATTGCAATTAAGAGAACTATATAGAAATTTAGGAAATATTGATACAAATTGCACATATGTATATGTTGTGGTGTAAATGTAACAATGTTTTTGAAACTCTTTTGTAAGGTATGACAATGGTCAAGTTTTCCATGTTTTTTAAAAGTATGCATGTGTACGTAATGGTGGAGTAAATGACTTATGTTAGGAGGGATGAGGGTTGAACCCCAACAAATACAAGCAAGGAGATCAATCTAGTAATGTTGGTGGTGTGGTTCAATGAGCAATAGGATATTTAACTTGCTTTCAAATACATTTGTTTTTTGGATTGAAATTGTTTTGATGGACACAATCAAGTGGCAATTAATTGATTTTAGACATTGGAATGTGGTAGAAGCATCTCAAAAGCTATGAAAGCACCACTTTAACTCAACGGTCACAACTAAGTGGTATCTATTTTACGAAAGTCACTCTAGACTTGGACCTAACCCTATCTTAAATAAACAACCCCCTTAAGAAGGCAATTCGTCCCATGAGGGGTGAACATGTCACATGGAAATATTGAACACTTGTGGGGGAATAATAACACACTATTTTCACCCACCAAGCAATAAGAAAGCCCCCATCAATGTTATTCACTACTTTAAATGGGTTGAGTGTCCTTGGATGTCTCTAACAATCGTATTGAATGTATGTGATGTTAACTAAGTTAACCAACAAAATGTGTCTTCAATAATGGTAAAAATATTTTCACCCTATTTATTTAATTGAACATTCAAATGAGGCTTTACTACTTGTAACCACATGTAGTTGATCAAGTTGACCAACCTAACACGCTTCTACTAGTGATAACCAAAAGGTACATGTTGGTAATCGGGTGACCAATGTGGTATGCCTCAACATTCGTAATTGAACATAAATGATGTTGATGGGGTTGACCAACCTAACACACCTCTGGAAATTGTATTTAAACATGCATGTTGATAGGGTTAATCCTTGAGATAGTGTAAATAAAAAATAGATGTTAATAACCAACCTAACACATCACTGACAATGACAATCGAATGTGTGTGTCAATAAATAAAATAATCGACATGAAATGTTGTTCATTAAGATGATTGACATGACACACAACTCGCTAAGCTGACCAACTTAACAAACTATTGGTTTTGTGAGTGAACTAAAATTCCTTTAATGAACACAACCAAATGTGCATAATGTTGAACAAGTAAATCAACCTGACATACCTTTAATAATAGCAACAATCTATGCAATTTGTGGATTGGGAAAACCAAACTAACATACCTATGATAATCGAAATCAACCATACATGCCTATTATGATCAACCCTTCACGAGTTTCATTGATTTCATGCAAAATTAAGCATGTCATGCAACTCTTAGACTAAATCTGATACATATACAAATTAAGTTTGTATTTACTTGTTAGAATTGTGTTAAAGTGTTTCCCCTTTAAATTTCACAAGTTTGAATCCAAGGGAAATTAAGGAATCCAAGGGAAATTAAGGTATGTATACCTCCATGGATTAAATAGTTAAACCATTGCATGAAGGGCATCAATTGTCCCACGAAAAAGGGGGTCTCACATGCCAATTTAGCATCTACCTATATTATTACTTTATATTAAATACTATTATTATTTTCTTGTGTTGATATGAGTGCTTTTAATATTTAATATACAGTTAAGTAGATTAACCCTTCACTAATTAGTGAAGTATTTAATATTGGATGAGAGAGTTGTAAGGTTGAAATTTCTATACCTAGTGTTAATTTGGGTGTTTGTATCATTTCAATGCAAAATTGGATTTCATACATATCCATGGATCCATTAAAAGCATTTACACATGCCAACCAAAGACATTCAATAGTTGGGTTAGAACTAGCAGTTGGGAGGGTTTCATTATCATATTCATCCAAGGGTTTCCATACTAGAGAAATTAGGGCATGTGTTTGATTTATGGGCTAATGTTTGAATGATATGAGGAGACGAGTTGGTGCAAGTCCTTCTTATGGTAAGGCCCTGCACCTGTTCATTTATTTCTTAAAGTAAACTTGAAAGAAGTGATTACAAATATATGATACATATAATGTGCAAACCATTCACAACATCACAACATTAAACATTTACACGAGATGCAACTTATTTCATGTTGAATATATTTTTCCTTTAAAAAAGAAATATATGGTACCATGATATAATATAGTGATTCACCAACATTGACCACCAAACAAATGACCTAAATGACAAATGTTATGTATGGTGAATAACAATTTTGTAGGCACTGTTGCTTGTTGCCATGTCTTCCTTATTTATTAATTTCTAGTATTTTTTAGCCATTTCTTTACATTTATTGATGAAAATGTCTATTGCAATTAAAAAAAAATGTATGTTCAATCTCTAGTTTCAAACTCAGCCACAGTGTTGTCACACAATTTAAGTCCAGAGAATGGACATATGATGAAGTCTCAATAACCACACTACACCTCATGACCGCTACATAAAAGCTTACATTTTAATGTCCCAAATTCATGAGAAATTTGATGATTATACTCTTGCGCCTCCACCTAATTGTGTCTTAGAAATGCCCTGGTTTGTTGCAAAAACATCCTGATGTTGTTGACCTTGTCCCTTAATAGACCAAGGAAACAGATGAGACTGAGATGAATGGAAAGCACTACAAAGTTGGAGGGAGTAGAAAAGACTAGGATGATTTAAAGGATAATCTTGAAGAATGTAACAGTGATTAAACAACTAAAAGTTGTCCCAAACAAATAGTTGATAATGTGAAAAATTCTTCTGTACCAGTCAAGTAAGAATACATTCATGTGAGAGCAAGAAGAGGCCAAGCGACCGATAGGCATAGCCTGGCAGAGAGGGTATGGTTCCCTCTTTTTAATGAAAGATTTGATTTACATTTTGTATATCAAATATTAACCATTTTAATCTTGCCAACAAGGGGGAATTAACCCGATTGTAGGTCCCAACTAGACCTGCTCTCATTTGGAATGGATAATCCCAACGAGTTTTAAGGGATGTTATAAGGTTTAGGGTAATAATGAGTTAGTAGTTAAGGGATTAGGGGTTAGGGGCTTAGGGCTTAGGGGAATAAGGGCTTAGGGTTAGGGGTTAGGGGAATAATGAGTTAGTGGTTAAGGGGTTAAGGATTGGGGGGTTAGAGGTTAGGGGATTTAGGCACATTTAGTGGTTAGGGGAATAATGAGTTAGTGGTTAAGGGATTAGGGATTGGGTTAGGGGAATGATGAGTTAGTGGTTAAGGGGTTAGGGTTATGGGATTTAGGCGCATTTAGGGGTTAGGGGAATAATGAGTTAGTGGTTAAGGGATTAGGGATTGGGGGCCTATGGGTTAGGGGATTTAGGCGTAGTTAGGGGTTAGGTGAATAATGAGTTAGTTGTTAAGTGATTAGCTATTAGGGGCTTAAGGGTTAGGGGATTTAACATTTTAAGGATTTTAGGGGTGAGGGGTTAATGGGTTATGGGTTGACAGTTACTAGCTTCACATTGGCAATTCGTGTGAAAAATAATTGTGCGTTGGAGTTCAGAGGTTGGTGGGAGGATAAGGCAAGGGAAGATGAGGGAGCCCAAAATTAGACTCTTAGGAAGTGTAAACATCGCGGGAAGTTTTATGGAGGGAGTGGCTTGTGTGTGCTTGTCATGGGAATTTGTTGGTGCGGTGTGTTCAATCGGTCCCTGCTGCTCGGTTTCCTAGCCATTGACTACGTCTGGGTTGAGGATAGGAAGTTGAAGGGAAGTGAGATCACTCATTTCCATTTTTCTTGGCTTTCAGTGAGTCTATTTTTTAGTTATAAGAGAGGAAGCTAGAATTTGCAGTCCACGAAACCTCGAGGGTGGTGGCAGAAAACTAGTTTCTTTTCCAAATTTTGTGCCCTCCAACGTGGGTGTGATAGTGTTTGGTGGATTGGTGTGTGGTCTCTATGTGGAGAATTTGGAGGCTGCTCACTACCCTAGGGGGAGTTATGCTCAAGCGTCAGCTACTTTTTCATCATTTGTTGTTCAATTTCCTATGTTGGTTTGGTGGGTGAAGGTATTTTGTTTTTCTAGTGGTGGAAGTCTTTATCTAGTTGTGGGAGGTATCTCTGTGCTTCCAGCTTGTGGTTGTGTGAGACGACATTTGGATCCTTCGTTGGTGGTGTTTGTTTTCTATAGTGGGGGGTATGGTCTCTCAACTTTGCACACAACGGGGTTCCTCGACCTTGGCAAATTATGAAGCCCCTGGTGTGGTGTGGGTGTTCTCCCTCCCCTATCATCCATGGCCTTGTGGGGGTGGCAAACTCAGAATTAATCATGGCGGCTCCACACCAGGCTGTAAAGATCGTGGGGCGTCCGTGACTCACTAGTGTGGGTGCGCATGGGGTTGGTGGAGGAGGTAAGCGGGAGGATAACATGAGAGGTGGGGGTTTGAGGGTTCAAAATTAGAGTCGCCGGGGCAGAGGAGGTCGTGGTAGCAAGGGGAATCGTGGGTTTGATTGATTTGAGGTAAATGAGGGGCAAGTTATCCAACATTAATGTTGCCTAGAGAACGGTCGTGCACTTATCAACAACCTGATGGAAAGAGTGGACACAATTGAGAGATTTTGTTGTGAGGAGCATGCAGAGCAAATGACAACATTGCACTGAATACACTATTTATAGTGCCAAGTGCGGGAGAAACTGGTAGTTGTTTGGCGAGACCAAAATAAACTCACTGAGAAAGTAGAAAAGCTAGAGACTTGCTTGGCGCACTTTGAAGGGCACGGTCAATGTGACTTTTGTCCTCCACCACATCTAGGAACAACCCCGGACAACCCTGCATCCATCACGTTGGATAATTAGTATGCTATTTGGTTTTATTTATGTTTTGTATGTGTTTTGGTGCCTTTGGCCCAACCGTTTATGGACAATGTCCCTAGTCCCTCTTTTGCATTGTTTTGCATCTAGTGCCAAATTTTTGTCAAAAACCTAGTCGAGGTGAGACCACCTACTTTGTAACTAGCTATATGTACTCCTTTTTTCCTACATGAATATAACACTAACTTACAAAAAACAAAGGTTCATACATCATTAAAAAATTAATTAAGTTTCATACTTAAATTAACAAATGTTCATACCTATTTACTAAATAGGTCTATAAATATATATTGTAGGTTTATCTATTTAGTATTTATTAAATGTAAATATAATGATTTCATACTAGATTTAACTAGTGAACTCACATGTTTGACATAATAAATGTTATATTTATCTAGTTATTAAATATAAAAATGAAGAAACCTTAGATTTAAAACAACTCACACTTTTAACATAAATCGATGAAGCTTAAAAATTAAACTTTATGGCCAAATATTAAATATAATAAATATAAATATAAATTTGGCTATCTAATTAATATTACCTGTACTAAAATTATAATGAAGGCATTGGTGTAAAGTTGATAGATGATACATGCAATTATGTTAATTGTATATGAATCCATCTGCACTGTTAAACTTTAGAGACAAAGGGGTATTCATAATTTTAACACTGCAAATGGATTCAAAGACACCTATAGTGAAATGTAATACTTCGGTACCAAAATTGCAATTTTCCATATATGGAGTGACACAATTAAAAATTACTGACATAAATGACTAATTCATATACTTGTTGTACTTGTTATTTGGCCATATTTTTATTCTTGAACTATAATAGTCATTTACATAAATCAATATTAATTTTATCACTTATTATCTAGTCATATATTTTAATCCTAGACTAAATTAGTCACTTAAGTTAGTCACTTGTACTTTAGTCACTTATTATCTAGTCATATATTTTATCCCTGGACTAAATTAGTCATTTAAGTTAGTCGCTTCTAGTTTAGTCACTTATTATTTAGTCGTATATTTTATTCCAAGACTAAATTAGTCATTTAAGTTAGTCATTTTTAGTTCCATCAATTAGAATTGCTCAAATTTAGTAGTAATTCACTTGAAATAATTGCGGTGACTAACATTATTAGTCACCTAGTCATTAATTTCATCATTTTTTACTAGTGCTTCATTTGTCCAGGTTGAGGTTGTAAACAATCTACATCTACGAATTTGAAAGTGAAATCCTATATTTTTCCATAGTGGAGTCATGACGATGCAGGTTGGCTTTGTTGGATCTTTAGGCCATTTCCCATTATTGATATTTTTCGTTTGATGTTGGGGGGCAGTGGTCAAGTTCTTGAATTGCAAAGTCGGCAGCCTTGGGGATGTGCTTTGTTTGAATTTTATTTTTCTCTATTTCATTTTCCAAGTAGTGGTTTGAAATAATTTATGGCATAATTTCAAATATCTTCTCATTGGTGATTTTTAAGGCATGGGTATGACTACTTTATGGCTTGATGCGTGGAATTGGCGATGTTGTTGGAAGGCTTCTGCATGAAGGATTTGTAAATGTTGAACTTATAGTTGTCTAGAAATTGCTGCAGATTGCCTTTGTTTTGAAATGGTAATTGTTTCCTTTTATAAAACGAAATTGTTACTTTTTTCAAATGGGAATTCAATGGCAAGCTTATGTGTCCATTGAACTATCAGAAAAAAAATGGTAGTTGTATCATTTTTCTTCTAATGTAATTTATTTCTAAATTCACACATTATTTCATTGGTTTAGTTTTCTATGCAAAAAAATTGTGATTTTTAAAATTATAAATTTGACACGATTGCAAAATTTAATGTCTCAAATTTTTTTGAGAAAACTAAATCATATCTTAAAAAACTAAATCATAGCATAAACCTTGCAAGCTATGTTCAATAAAATGACTTAAATTTTATCTAAACTGATGAATGAAATAATGTGTGAAATTAATTTAGACGCAATTGTGTGTGGGATGGATAGATGATATTGGTGCTAGTGCGATTCAGGTGAGCATCAAAATCCACTTAGATAAAGTGCTATTTTGTTGTAAAACTTTAACTGTTCAAGAAAATTTAAATTAACAATAGTGTTAATTTAAACAATGTGAAAAATTAAACAACGAAACTTTTCTAAAGGTGTATATCAAAACAGAAATTGTGAGAAGCAATCCACATACTTATTCAAATTTGAATGTAAGGTGAAATTTTTTTGAACAGGTTTTAAAATAGTTTTTGAGTCCACCAATGAATGTATTTTTGGAAAATTATATTGCTAAGACTAATGTCCTAATTTTGGGATCTGCTATAGCATACAAATTTAAAACGTATTGTGGTTCTGCCAATATGGAAAGTTTTCCTACTTTAAGGAGAAATAGTGAGTTTTCTAAAAGTGCAGGCATCAAACCTTTTTAGGGAACCTTGGCCCAATCTGAATGTTTTTTTTTCTAAAAATTTTGACGGGCTATGTAATTTAACAAGGTTGTCAGAGGACTTGCTATGTTGTTTTTCAAATATTTTCCACAACATAGTTGTAATTTTTGTTCAAAGAGTTGCAACAACACATTTGTAGTTGTCCGTTGTTGAAACTATGTTGTGGCTACTCCATGTTATAGGTGTGGATAATCCCTTGTACTTCTACAACATTGTTGTTTGTTGATGAAACTACCTTGCGACAACTCACTTGCGGAAACTCTCTTGTACTTTGCGGCAACTCCTCTGTAGTTTGTTTTATTCTTGTTGTTTAAACAAAATAGTTTATTTGAAAAATAATATTTATAAAAACTCCTTATAATATATGTATACAAACTCTTTTTATTTCTTTTAATATAAAATATGCATAAAATATTATGAAGACTTTAGAAAATGTTATATTATATTTTATAATTAAACATTTTTATGATATTTATCATTATCATTATTTCTGTTATTGAACTAAAAAATAACATGAAAGTTTCATTAAGATTTTCTTAGTTCTTTCTGAAATTTAAGCATAATAAATTTTTTAAAATATTTTGTTAAAATAATTTTTTATTTTTTTATTTTATTTCATTAATAAACTATTAAAAGTGTTAATTGGTTTCTTCATAATATTGTTATCTTTTTTTAATATTCTTTTTACAATTAGTTCTATGCATAATTGGTGTGTGTTAGGTGCAATAGGGGGACCCCTAACACACACTAATTACGCATAGAAGGGTAAAATTATTTCGCATTGAATTCTCTTGGCTCCAATGCCCATTTTTTCAAGACAATATTTCCAAATGGTTGCAGGAATCCCCATTAACCAACGACACAATTATGCATCACTTTTGCAACCAATTAAGATACCTCAAAGCTTTCTTGAAATAGTGGAATTGGGGATATTTTTATTAAAGAAAGATTTCACAACACAAACGGAACATATTCAACAAAGAATAATTCCCAACGGGAAAAAGTATTGAAAATTATTAAAGATTTTTCTCGTATTAATATAAAAAAATTGTGGATGTTATGTTAAGTAAGCTAATTAAAAAAAAAAAAAATTGGAAATATATTTGCACTTGACTAATTTTATCTCTTTGATCATTTTAATAGTTATCCAAGAAGTACCTCATGTCAATCTATTTGTCTCAATATGACTAAATGTATATGGTGTCCATGTGATATGTACCTTCATTTGTTTCATCTATCTTCACTAAAATTTCAATATGTTTTTGTCTAGATGAAATGAACTATTATCCTCTTTTGTATAGAACTAAGTACATGCAATATCTAAATAGTTCTACTACTAATTACTTTGTATCTTTGACAATTACATGAATAGTCACATCCCATCATAAAATTCCAAATTAAAATGGATTCCCTACTTAACGAAACATGTTAACAACCCAAGACCTAGAGATATCTCGCAAGCGTAAAACTTTACCCCCTTACAAATCACCAACTGATTATTTTAGAAGGCAAGGTTCTATCTATAAATATTATAGTAGCACATAAAAATATCAAGATTGTATTAATAAAGGTTAGGCTAGTAGCCTTGACTATTATAGACTTCTTCCTACATTAGAAGAAAAAAGGATCAATATCTCACTCAATCTAAAACTATGTAGATTCTACTCAACTTCATACATTATACTTATAGACAAATCCTGCATAGAATATATGTTGTGTTATTGTCTTGTAAATTAGTTGTCATAGGCATGATTATGTGAATATATCAACATTAAATTGCTTAATCATAAGTAACAACATGCATTGTTTGAAGATATTATCTATGCTCTTATTTTTTCTTAATTAATTTATGTATATAGGTGAAATTTGCTAAAACAATATTTGTAAAACAAAGGCACCATAAAAACGAGAATGATAAATACAAGATAATTTATTTTCATTCATCTACATTTAATTAAAATTAAGTATCATTATATATAAATATCGTTAAAACAATAATTCACTTATAATCCTAAACATTTAGAAAATACGAGAAACTAATATATAAAATCATTCCATATATTTAATGGTATAAAATTATGTTCAATCTCATTACTTCAACATTATATTTATAAAATATATTCAACATGAATTTTCAATGTCAATTCTTTAACATTATTCTACATTGATACAAAAAATCTACTATGCATGGCTATCTTTTTTCTTTTCTTTTTTTATTCTCTACTCTAGTTTTACACCTAACTCATTAAATTCTATACATTACATTTTAATACAAGAAACTTATTCTTTCTAGTTATTATTTTATCATCTATCTTTCTAATTGTAATAATTTAAGTAAGTTAGTATTTAAATATTTTTAATCATATTTTTGTCTAAAATTTAATTAGAAAATAAAATAAAATAATTCAAAATAATTGACAAAAATAGTTATTATTTTCCATCCTCATACTCAATTCCCATAAAATAACACAATAAACCAAATTATAATGATTTCAAATCTCATTATTAGATTTGAATCTAAATAATCCTAATATATTGATCCATATTCCACTTTTATCCTTTTAAAATTAATTTTCAGAGTCTTATAGACCTTCTCATACATACTACTCATCACCTCATTACAAAATCCATACTTAACACAATTCTTTAGGCCTTCTTTGCACACTACATGGAGTTTATTTATAAGGCACTAATCTTGAAATTTGAAATTTAGCTATCCACATTATTACTAATAAGTTAAATTCATGTTCATTTTAAATATATAGAATCATTTGAGGAGTTTCGAATGTCTAAAATTGTGAAAAATGAAATTTAATTTTAAAATAAATTCAAATTTTTAATTTTTTTTATAAATTGAGCTTGTTGGTTGGTAGTTTGTTGATAATCAGGAAAAAATATCATATCCTCCTATCTCTTGACACTACTTTTTTAACACTCATCTTTAAGGAGGAAAGAGCTAATGAATCCAACAAATTGCAACCCATTACCCTTTGCAATCAAATCTACAAAATCATCGCTAAATCCTTTGGCAACAAACTAAAACCCTTTTTGCATCTCTTCATCTCCTAGAACCCCTTCCTAAGGACCATTATGCTTAGAAGAAGTTAGTGGTGAAGCTATCCATGTGATGTATTTCCCTCTTAGCATTTCCATTACTACTTGTTCTACTTTTGGCTAAGGTTATTTCTCTAATAAGTGAATTTTGATCGTTAGAGACCAAGGAGGGGATGTGCAAAGTGAATTTATAAATGGCTAGGAAATGATGCCTTGGGGAGGGAATGATAAAAGGTGATCAGCTCCTTCTCAATATCCTTATGAGATTCTAATTTATTGTCTTGGATATTTTTGATGTGAATGATATGATTTTGATATCAATGGTATATCATAGTGTGGTGAAAGAATTTATTCTTCTTCTCCCCCTCCTTTAGCAAGTGCACTCTTTACTTTTGTCTCTAAAGGATTTCCTCTTAGCTATTTCTTTTTCTTCCAGTTGAACTTGGAGCTAGATTTTCTGCAAGATAAGCTCATGTGTTCTTCCATCTTGATTTATTCATTGTTGAATATGTTCCATTTGTGTTGTGAAATCTTTCTTCAATAAATATATCCCCAAATTCTTGCTTATTCCACTATTTCAAGAAATTTTTGAGGTATCTTAATTAGTTGTAAAATTGATGCATAATTGTGTTGTTGGTTAATGGGGATTTCTGCAACCATTTGGAAATATTGTCTTGGAAGGATGGGTAGGATTCCTGCAACCATTTGGAAATATTGTCTTGGAAGGATGGGTATTAGAGCTAAGAGAATTCAATGTGAAATATTTTTACCCTTCTATGCATAATTAGTGTGTGTTAGAGACCCTTCATTGCACCTAACACACCAATTATGCATAGAAGTAATTGTACAAAGAATATAACACAAGATAATAATATTATGAAGAAACCAATTAACACTTTTAATAGTTTATAAATGAAAATAAAAATAAATATATGTTCAATTATTTTAACACAATTTAAAAAAAAACTATTATGCTTAAATTTCAAAAAGAACTAAGAAAATCTTAATAAAACTTTCATGTTATTTTTTAGTTCAATAACAAAAAAATAAAGTTAATGATAAATATCATCAAAATATTGAATTATAAAATATAATATAACATTTTTTAAAGTCTTATTATTATATTATAAATATTTTATATTAAAAGAATTAAAAATAAATATTATTAATATTTTTATAAATATCAATTTTCATATACAATACTTTAGTTTCAACAACAAAAAACAAAGTTGTGAAAATAAAAAAGAGTTGTCACCACTATAACGTGGAGTAGCCATTTGTTTCAACAACAAACAACTACAACCATGTAGCATCAACTCTTTGAACAACAACATAGCATATCCTTAAGAAACCTTGTTATATTACATAGTCCGTCAAAGTCTCTAGACAACAACATTCACATTGGACCAAGGTTCCCTAAAACTGATTGGTGCCTACACTTTTAGAAAGCTTACTATTTATGGTTAAAGTAGAAAAAGTTCCCATATTGGAAAACCTCTATATGTTTTAAACTTATCTGCTAAATGTAGCACATCCCCGAATTAGGATATTTGTCTTAGCAAAATAATGTTCCAGAAACACATTCTTTTTTTTTGTAAGCTTAGGTAGATCCTTTCCATTTTCTATTAATTTAAAACAGGCATCAAATATACAAAAATTTAGACCTCAACCTGCTCGTGGGAAACCAGATCTATTGGCCATCTAAGTGCAAAGTATGTGAACCAAAACATAAACAGTCTTAATAACCTGTACAATATCTGACGATACTTAATATCTGAGTCTGGAATTACTAACATTAACATTTTTTTTTCTGAATTGGTCTACTCCTATATTGATACAAAAATAAATTTACAGAGAGGCTGTGACCTCAAGAGGTCTGGCCCATAGATGTGGCATACGCACATTACAATGTTGAACATTGACTAAAAAGACTAGCTAGATACTGACCAAGAGAGCTTCAAAAACCATGACCATGTCTGACTCAGAGATACAACTTACTCCTATAACGAGACTATAAACTAACCAGAGGTAATTCATAGTCCCTAACAGATTGACTGGGCTAATACAGATGAATAGGTTAGCGCTGCCCATTTCAAAACTAAAATCTAACACTTTGAACTGTTGTAGCCATCACCAAAAATAAAAGACACATGCAGTAGAATTCTGCCCACGACTTTAACATAGGAGAAAACATTTGTGCATGAGAACTGTAGAGCATAAGTTGACTGTAAAATGGGAGGGAATTGAACACCTTCGTGCAACCGAAAATCAAAAACCAAGGAGCGCGGACCTGATTAAGCTTCATGAGAGGTGGATGGCACTTCCTCGACGATGCGGCATGCATATTGTAGGGGTCTTCTTCCACATGAGGATGACTCTCCTTGCTTGTAGAGCTTCCACCAGTTGGGATGCTTGGGCCAGCTTGCAAGCTCACATCCTAGGTTGCAATGCCACCAGTCTCCACACTCTGCCTGTTGTCATTCTGAGAAGTGCCATGCGTGTCTTCCTCCCTTGTCTCCAGAGCCACCCCTGTAGTTGCAGTAACTAGACCAGAGGAAACTTCTCGAAGCTCAATGGTGACTGAAGCTAAGAAGGCGAAATTGCTGAGAATACAGGGGTACTGAAAACGATCAATGCGAGATTGAGTCCTGGAGGATAAATGAAAGTGCGCTGCCGAATTATTTTGCCTTCGACCCCGTCCATGACCCGTTCTGGTGACGGGATGGCGAGCAGGGTTGAATTCTGAAGAGTAAGACGAGGATTCAGAAATGGAGGAGGAGGGCTGGCGATTAACTTGCCCATGGGAACTTCCCCTCCTGCAACGCATTCTCTGGCGCAATCTTGGCATAGTGTAAATAGCAGGAAGAGCGGAACTATTGGCAATTTGCTGGAGACAGGGGTGAACTGAAAGGGGCCTAGCTTCAGCTCGCAGAGGATTACTGGAAAAATTTGAGGACGAACGACAACTGAGATTGCAGAAAGGGCTTTGGGAAACATGAAATCCCGGCACCAAATCAACATAGCATCCCAGTGTGCATCGTTTCCCAGTGTTGGTGCGAGAGCGAGGCTCTGCGGCAGAAAGGGAGCAGCAAGTGCGCAAGGGAGGAGCACGAATGAGTTCTTGGAGGGGCACCATGACAGAAGAATGAGCAGGCTGGTGTGGAGGGACGAGCTGCATTAATGCAGCATTGAAGATTTGAACAGAAGACTTAAAAACAAACATCATGCGAGGTTGGATGGCGGTGGTGATAAGCCACGCGCCGACCCACCAAATCACCAACGTACAGATCGCCTCGTTACCCACCCGCATCCGGGATACTAACATTAACATTAATAGAAGAGTAATAGTCGTTAAAAAAGAAACTGATAACTTTAAACATGATATCCTTAATCATCCTCTGACTCCACAGGAGCAGGGTCTTTGGCATTGGACCCAGACAATTCAACTTCAACCTACTGCATAGACTTGATATCCTTCTCCATCCTTCCTAATCTAGCATACTGATGTAACTGTCGGAGATTAATTTTCTGAATATTTCTGTTAATATTAGCCAGGGTAGATTCTAGCTTGGATTCTGTTGTAGCTTGAGTCGACATGACTGCTTTTGCTAACAGACATTTTATCAACCAGTAAGTTATGATTGATTGTTGAAACAGAGAAATGTGGCCTCGTGTGTGCCCTGGGTCAGCCACCACATTCTGCATATCCTCAAATGCCATATCATCTTCCATATCCAGTTTGTTTATAGCCTCACTTTCCCAACCATAAATGCAAGATCGAACAGAATTAGGAACCTCTGATGTAAACGTTTGCACAAGCGGCTGCAGAAGCTGCTTCGCTGATTTTCATCCTCTTTTATGAGGCTGCTGGGAGATTGGTTGCTTGCCTTTGTCTCCATCTGGCTTTCTGCCTCGTGTTCTCCTTACCATCTTTGAGAAACCAGGAAGGAAGACTATTGATACTAACAACCAAACAACATAACTATGACAAAGACAAATCAAAAACCTAAAAACATTTTGAAAACCAGAAAACAAAACTTTTCCATAACCCAGGTTAAACGAAGTGATAAGAATTGAACCCAGAAACAAAGACCATAAAGCATAACAGAGACAACAGGGGATATTATTCTTCCACTCATAACCAGTAGCCTTCATCATATGATGGATTCTATAAGCCAGCTGAAAGGCAGGTATCTCCCTCCCAATTTCCCACAGCACCCTACTGTCTAATAAACCGGTTAAAGAAAGATAGAAGAAAAACCTACCCAACAGCATGAGAGTCCTAACACCCACATAAAGGCAAACAATTTGTTTTTTATCCAGAAGACACTGCGTAATATTGATCCAAATTCTACCCTGATTCCCACCCGAGTTACTTTTAAGAACTGGCAAGAAAAAGACAGAGAGTACAGCATATCCCAACTGCCCAACTATTGCAAAATTTTTATTAAAGAAATCAACCAGAAACCCCATTACGGCATACTGCCAGCACCAAACACCATAATCTTTCAGCATTTTCACAAATCCGGAAAGGAACCGAGCCATCGGGTAAATATATAAATGGTTTAAGACCACCATAAGTACTAGCATAAGGGATAAGCAAGTATCAAATACAGCACCCATCTTCCCCATTCGCAACATTCTTTCCTCAGTAAAGAAAACCAATTGGTAGACAAGACAACGAAAAACCATCTAACAAATTTCTGCATGCACCTAACTTCAACAACTTTCAGCGTTTGCTCAGACTAGGATCGAAAAAACCTCCATTCAAACAAGTAATCTAAAAATACCATGACTACTTTCTACATTCGACGATAATCTGAAACCTTCGGCACGGAGGAAATATATTATGATACAGACTAATTAACCTCCCAAACAGTCACCTTGTGTCTTCGCTTTTGTTCACCCTTGAACGTTGCGTAACAAACTTCCCAGAAAATCAACATAACAAAAAACATTCCTTGACCATGCATATTACCCTTCTATCGATGCTTTTCCCCAAAATCCACTGACAACCGTGTTGGCTTTCCCAACTGGAGACCGCACCAAATGATCCGCATTTATTTCATTAGGTGATGGGTGTCCTATCAACCCAGCCACCGAGCCGCCTCCTACATGCGACGGCCACATTCATTGGTGGAAACAAAAACTATTTTAAAACGGGTTCGAATAAATTCACAATTTTTTGTTTTGATATACACCTTTAGCATAGTTTCTTTGTTTAATTTTACAAGTTGTTAAAATTATCAGTTATTTTAATTTTAATTTTTTCTTAACAATTAAAATTTTACAACAAAATAGCACTCTATCTAACAAGATTTTGATGCCAATCTAAATAGCACTAGCACCAATATCATCAATCCATCCCACACACAATTGTAGCTAAATTCAACTCACACAAGTTGTTTTATTGAAAAAAGCTTGCAAGAAAACTAAATCAATAAAATAATGTGTGAATTTAGAAATAAACTCCATTAAAAGAAAAATACTACAACTTCCATTTTTTCCAATAGTCCAAATACTAGAACTTCCATTTTTTCCAATAATCCAATGAACACATAAGCTTGCCATCTAATTCTCATTTGAAAAAAATAACAAAAATAACAATTTCTTTTATTAAAAAGTTACCATTTCAAAACAAATCCGAAGCAATTTATAAACAACTAAAAGTTCAACATTTACAAATCCTTGACCCATAAGTCTTCCAACAACATCGCCAATTCTAAGCACCAAGTCATAAAGTAGTCATATCCACCCCTTAAAATTCACTAATAAGAGGATATTTGACATAAATGCTTCCAAACGGCTACTTGGAATATGAAATAGAGAAAAATATAATTCAAACAAAACACGTACCCAAAACCACCTAACCCTGCAATTCGGACATTTGACCACTGCCCCTAACATGAAACTAAAAGTCGTAGGTGACCCATTGGCCACAGCAGTTAAACGGAAAGGCGTCCACATTCATTGAACGTTGAGAATTCCCTTTGTTTCGACCAACTGCGTGGCAGCCATGGATGAATCTCAGATGGACGGCAGTTACTTATGGACCCCACGCCATGACATGGCTGGCATTCGAATGGATGGTACGTAATCTGTATGGATGGATCTACATATGAATTAATGATGGTTGGACAAATTTGACAATGTCCATGTTGGTTAGTCAACTGATTTTAATTAATTATTACCTTATTGTATAATGTTTAATATCTACGATTACTTTATAAATTTTAACTTATTTCCAATACGTTTTAAATTATATTAAATTTATTAAAAAAATTATCAGTATTAAATATTGACTTAATCTAACTAAATTGTCTTTTTTCACGATATATTTTTTTTATTAATTTTTCTAGGTTTTCCTTCGATCCTTATGTCTACAGTTTTTTGGAGAAGGGTCTCAATTTTGCCCTAGCTCCTAGAAAGATCATGATTCAAGACATTATTTGCGATATAAAGCACAAGATTAGGGATTTACCTTATGCTTCAAAAGACATCATTAGACAAGATTGTACCATGATCCTCAAGAAAGCTAAGCCCCCTAAGTTTGAGGCTCTTAAATCCTTGACCAGTAACCAAGACATTGTTATTCTTAAGGCGGATAAGGGAGGTGCTACGATTATCTTAAATAAAGATGATTACCATAATAAGATGTTAGATCACCTTCATAATAGCAGGAGTTACAAGAAGCTGGACAAAAATCCCCTTAAGAAAGTTTCCAAAGTTGTTGCTCTTGCTATAAAATCTAGTAGCACTGTGAGCTCCCTTAGTAAAAAGCTCATTGAGAGTAACCCCCTCACTCCTAAGATCTATGGTCTTCCAAAGATTCATAAGGAAGGAGTTCCCCATTGTCAACACTATAGGTGGTCCAACTTATCTTCTCGCTAAATTTTTAGCCAGTAAACTTAAACCTCTTGTGGGGTGAACTCACTCCTTTGTCAAAGACTCATCCTCCTTTGTTAAAGAATTGAAAGGCATTAAAATGGATCCCGATGACAGGCTTGTAAGTTTTGATGTTGTCTCATTGTACACTTGTATTCCCATTAATGAAGCTAGAAGCTATCGATGTCATTAATCGAATCACGGATCCTGATACTGACCATCTCGTTGAGATTTGTCTTACCTCGACCTTCTTTAGTTTCGAGGGTGAATTCTTTGAGTAGACTTGTGGTGTGGCCATGGGTTCCCCCCTGTCTCCTATTGTGGCTAATATTTTCATGGACGACTTCGAATCTAGGGCCCTTTCCTCATTCATTTTTCAACCTAGCCTTTGGAAAAGGTTTGTTGATGACACTTGTGTGGTCTAGCCCCATGGCAAAGAAAAATTGGTCATTTTCTTTCAACATCTTAATGATCAATCTGACTTCATTAAATTCACCATGGAATTCGAAGTTGATGGAAGCTTTCCCTTTCTAGATGTTTTTATTTCTAGGAATGAGGAAGGTTCTTTTTCCCATCAAGTCTTTAGAAAGAAGACACACACTAAGCAGTCTTTACATGCCAGTTCTCATCATTTCCCTGCTCAGAATCTAGGTGTTCTTAGCACCCAAGCTACTAGAGCCTTTAGAATCTTCGATGAACACCAACTTGAAGGAGAGAAATCCCATCTCCTAAAAATTTTCAATAAGAATGGTTATAGCAAAGTTCAATGTCTTAGAGCTTTTCAAAATACAGAGAAAGGTCCTTTGAATAAGAAATATCCTTGCGATCGGTTATCTGGAGTTCACCTTCCGTTTATTCAAGGTACTACTGATAAAATCACTAGGATCCTTAGGAGACATAACATCTCCTCGACCTTCAAGTCCCTCCACACCATTCGGAGTTCGCTGAGAACAGTTAAGGACTCGGTTTTCCCTAAGGAGGGTAAGGGTGTTTACTTGATTCCTTGCTCCTGTGGGACACCCTACATCGGTGAAACTGGTCGATCCATTAAACATAGAATTTATGAACACATTATCAACCTTAAGCATGGTAGAACTCGCTCCTCTGCCTTAGCAAAGCATGCTGAAAAGACAAAACATCACATTTGCATTGAAGATGTTAAGGTGATCGCGAGGATTGACCATTTCCACCACTGTAAGTTAAGGGAAGCCTTAGAAATTGAAAAGAGACCGGTAAACCTTAACAGGGATTATGGGTGGAGTGTTAGCAGAAGTTGGATTCTTGCCCTTCACTCTTAGTTGTTGTTTCTTCCTGCACGGTTCTCCCTCGTGTCCCTTCGCCTCTTCTTAAACCTCCTCCACCCCCACCCCCTTTTTTTATTAAAATTGAAATTATGTCATTCTTTCTTATGATAATATTTATTGTTATTTTTGATATATAATGTATTGAAATATCTATTAATTATGATTTATCTTATTAAAATTACTTATTAAGTAAAAATAAATAATAATAAGTATAATAATAATAATGATATATATTATAAGTATATACAAATATTAATTAATTCATTTTTAAATTAAGTAAATGTCTTATTTTTCTTTATTTAGTCCCCAAAAATTAATTGATAGATTAATTAATTAATTAATTAATTAAATTAATAAAATAGTAATAATAGTAATATATGTTAAAATTATATACAACTATTAATAAATTCATTTTTTATTTATTTAAATTTCTTATTTTCCTTATTTGAGTCAAACTAACAGTTTTACAATGGCTAGTTGGAGCATTCCTCTATCTATTTAAACTGGTTAACTGATCAGATTTCTCATCTTGTCTGGATGATGAGCCACACTGGCTGGTTCAAAATGCGTAGACAAAATATTGTTGGATGTGATCATCACCGAAAGATTTTTTTATACATTTTATGGATCATAGAAGCAAAATTCCTAATAAACTTGAGTTTAAGTTGTTTAAGTTGCAGAATTCAAGTGTTATAGGGGTTTTTGGGAGCGTTGAATCCATTTATACATTCAAAAATGTATTTTAAACCAAAAAAAATCATAGTCTTACTTGAAATCGTATGGTCGGATTTAGGCTAAAACAACTATTTCTTCTATAAGTTAGACAACCCCTTAAATATTTATTTATGGCTCAATTCCATTGAATATATTGTTTCCTTTTCACCATTGAATTATTAAGAGAGCTATGTGTGTAAGTCAATTGGTCAAACCATCTTGCTCAAAAGGTAAGCTACTCATTCAACATATTTGTATTTAAGAGTAGTTTAAGGAGGTGATGTTTTTTTTTCAAAAAATAATGGAAAATCTGACATCATTTTTCAGAAATTTGGTGAAATTTTTTAGAAATCCATGTTAGAGTTGTCAAGCTTCAGAATTTTGGGTCTCAAGAGAGTTATTGATGGTGTTGAATCTATTTTGACTATCAAAAGAGTCAATCACTTCCACAATAAGATTTCTTAAAAAAAAAATCACTGAAATTAGTAATCCAAAAATCATCACTTCGTTAAACAACACTTAACACCTTACCTTAATTACCTTAATGACCAAATGACTTTGGATTTGCTTAAAAGTGCAACTCGATAAATTTTTATTGATGACAAGCCCGAAAATTGTAAACCACTTCACAAGGAGAAATTAAATCTGAGAATTATAAACCACTTCACAAGAAAAAGTTAAACCTTCGAGTGAAAAACAGGAGTTATTACAACATACTCTTAAGGAAAAAGAAACATCTAGTAAAACCAAATATTAAATATGTTGTAACATCTACTAAGAATCAAACCAAGATTAAATGTAAGTGTATTTAGCCAAAGGAACATCTACTAAAAACCAAGATTAAATGCAGAAGTCTTTAGCCATGATATGATTCTCACATAGTTTTGTGATAATTATTAGATTATTTGTTTTGCCCTTATTTGGAATTTTCAAACTACTCAACATCATTAACATCAAACACTAAAATTTAGCATGTAGTGATAAATTCCTTAGGTTTAGGTCCACTTTATATTCCACTTCCTCAAGCTCTTAAAATTCAAATCTAGATAGGGTATGTTTCATGTCATTTTTTTTTGGAAATAAGGAAATTGTTAATCGATAAATTTTATAAATGATATTATAAATTATTTGTTATTTTCTTTATAGATAAAAAAAACTATCTTAATTCACAAATGGATCACAACCATCTTTGTTGTATGACTAGCTTAAAAATAAAGTTAACACTACTAAATAAGCAACACTCATAAGCTTTATAATAAAACAATACCTAAAATCCAATGAGGAAAGAATTTTCGAACTTTTGTGATACTAAAGAATAAAAAACATTCTCATAAAATGTGCTCTTTTTATATACTTATTAAGGTTCGATTTTACAATATTGGTAATATTAATGATCTTTATAAGAAGTTTTTATGCAATATTTTCAATCATGAAAATAAAATGTTAAAATTAATTTTTATTTTTATGTTGTAAAGTGTTTTTTTTTAAACAATTCTTCTAACTGCCACTTCTAATATTGTGCATCATTTATTTTGATGTTAGACGAATCATTGATTTTGATGTTAGATGATTGAAATAGTGTCTACCTCCCGATTAAATATTGTTATTAATCAATTACAGAAATAATCGAATAAAGAAAACCATTTTAGAAATAATTCAATTACAAAATCAGCAGCAACTTTTTCAACACTTCTCATAAAAATTGATTTGTAAAAGCAAAACCAGGATGACCCACACAACACAAAAAACATTGAATGTTGTTAATGTTTTGTATTTACAGATACTTCGATTATGTTTATATCCACAATTGTTGTAGGAAACATCGTTGGCATCTTAATTTTCTGGAATTTCTATTACATATATCATTTTTATAATTAGATAGGATGGTTTTTAATAACTTAATGGATGTTTTTATAAGGTTTTGTCATAATCTTACCAAAATTTCTATTATTTTTCTATTATATTTGGACTAATTTATAGGTTCTATAGACTAAACTCAAGAAATGAATAACTGTTTAGAAGTTTTTCATAAAAAAACACATTGATATGTCCATTCAAGTTGCAGAGCTAGTTACCATGATGTTTAAGGTTGCAGGCTTCGGAAAAAGTTAACTAAAGCACTATTTCTGGCTTCAACGCTTTTCATAAAAAAAACAAAGGGATATGTTCGTTCAAGTTGCAGGGATAGCTTCCATGTTCTTCAAAGTTGCAGGTTTCGGCGAAAACCACACAAAGCATTGAATGCGTTTAATGTTTTGTATTTACGGATATTTTGATTGCTGTGAGAAACATCGTTATATACACAAAGCATTGAATGCGGTTAATGTTTTGTATTTATGGATATTTTGATTGCTGTGAGAAACATCGTTATATATTTTTTATAATTAGATAGGGTGGTTTTTAATGAGTTATTGAATGTTTTTATAAGATTTGTTATAATTTTATCAAAAAATTTATTATTTTTCTATTACTTTTGGACTAATTTATAGATTTTATAGATTAAGTTTATTTACGAATACTTTAATGGCTTGAGAAACATTGTTATATAATTTTTATAATTAGATAGAGTGGTTTTTAATGAGTTAATGGATATTTATAAGATTTTGTCATAATTTTACCAAAATTATCATGCTCAAGAAATAAATAACTGTTTAGACGTTTTTTTTCATAAATAAATAAAACAGAGTGATGTGTCCATTCAAGTTGCAAGGCTAGCTGCCATACTATATAAGGTTGCAGGCTTTGGCTAAAGATAACTAAAGAACTATTTTTGAAAAAGATTGGGTTTCAATTTTTTGGAAATCAAATACTTTTTGTTGTATCACCAAATTCATTTAGAGGAATTTAATACGTAATGTTTTTTAAGAGTTTTAAATTATTATTATTATTATATATTTGGATGAGAGAAATTGATAACTGATTCTATTTCTTTGACAAGTTAGATATTTTAGGTCAATAATATAGTCTTTAGTAAATATGTAAATTTGGGAGATGTGAATCTAGAATTTTTTGGTACATAACACTTTATCTTCATGGAGTAAAAAAAATCAATAGTTCCACATATTTTACCAAAACTTATAAGGAAAATGGTAGACTAATTGTAGTAGTCCAACTTGCACATTTAGTATTTCCACCCTTTGAACTTACTAACTTCTTTTCATATTTTTAGATAAAACAAAATAGTATATTATCTAACAAAATAATTTTAAAATGGTATTAACGTATGTAGTTTGTAACAAAATTGGATATTATGTAAAGAAAACAGTGTGGACAATGATGAAATTCTATTATTGATGGTTTCATTAAGCATATTTTTGTTAAATGAATTGATATATAATCATTCCAACTAAGTGATTTTATATCAATGTATTGCATGTAACAACCTAAAAAGTGTATTAATGTAGGTGGTTGTAACGGAAAATTGTATTAATGTAGGTGGTTGTAAAGAAACGATATTAATGTAGGTAGTTGTAAATGTAGATGTAGGAAAACCATAGGATAATTGTAGTAGTCCAACTTGCACATTCAATATTTCCACCCTTTTAACTTATTGACTTCTTTTCATCTTCTTATAGGAAAGTGGTGTTAGTTTAACGTTATAACACCAAACTCAACAATGAGTGGCCTAACTATTTTGTGAAGTTTATAGACTTACAACATTGTAATAGATAGGTTCTATCAATTGGATAGATACATAAATGTAACTCAATAGCTCAATCATGTTGTTCACTCTATGTAGTTTAGCTATCTTGCATGATTCATGTGAGAGTGGTTACTTATAAGTTAAATATTCAATTAAATCACATAAAACTCTGCACACTATACTATATACTTATAAGTTAAATATTCAATTAAATCACATAAAACTCTACACACCTACATTTAAAAACCAATTTATTTATCCAAACAATTCTCTAAACCTATAATTTTTTTTAAATAGAATAATTCATATTTATAAGTTAAATATTCAATTAAATCACATATCACATATTTTTTCCTCTATACTACTCTTTCCTATGTTACTGCTTTACAATGTTTCCTTTTCAACATATGGTGGAATTGCTAGTTTAAAATTCTAATAAATCAAAGTTGGTTTAGGTGGCTAGTAATCATCTCATCATCCCACACACATTCAATGCTCACAATTAAACTAGCAATTGCCCCAAAAGGTGCAAAAAAAAGATCGATAGGATTTTTAAATTCAAAAAATTGTACTTTAATTTTCATAATCAAACAAATAGCAATTAAGACATTAAATTTTAGTTTTTTTATATTTTTTTCTTAAATTATAATATGTAATTATATTATGATACTAGAGACTCAAAATGTCAAAATGGATCATGACATGGTATCATCGCGAATGGATGTTGGATGTTGGAAAACAACAACAGAGTCGAGTTGATAATATCTTAACGAAAGTAGAAATACGTCGTATCGTGCCAACTAACGGTAGAAATATGTCCTATAGTGTCAATGGTGAGACAAACAGAGAGTTTGGGAGACGAAGATAGAGATAAATGACCCACCGAGAATTGAAAAATATTCTAGCTAAAAACAGAACAACCCAAAACGCAAAAAGCATTCCGTCAACTAATTTGACTATTCATATATTCTTCTTCCTCCTCCTTCTAGAGATAAATGGCCCACCGAGAATTGAAAGAGATTAACCAAAAACAAGACTGCGCAAGGGCATTCCGTCAACCAGTTTGACTACTCCTCTAGTAGAAATATGTATATTCTTCTGCGACCTACGGCAACCAGCTAAACCTTGTGGATTTTGACCGACGTGCTTTGCAATCAAACAAATTGTAACTAACTTTTTGAGTGACACGTTTTGCATTCCAGCACAATCTAAACGCTCACGGTCCCACCGATTTAGAAAAAAATATTTAATTGCAGTAAATTCTGTCCATCATAAAAATCCAACCCGAAAAAGGTCGACGACACAAAATATAGGTGACCCATTGGCCACAGCAGTTAAACGGAAAGGCGTCCACATTCATTGAACGTTGAGAATTCCCTTTGTTTCGACCAACTGCCTGGCAGCCATGGATGAATCTCAGATGGATGGCAGTTACGTATGGACCCCACGCCATGACGTGGCTGGCATTCGCATGGATGGTACGTAATCTGTATGGATGGATCTCCAGATGAATTAAATATGGTTGGACAAATTTTCCGATGTCCATGGTGGCTTAGTCAACTGAATTTAATTAATTATTACCTTATTAGATAATGTTTAATGTATACGAATTTTATAAATTGTAACTTATTTCCAATACGTTTTAAATTATATCAAATTTATTAGTATTAAATATTGACTTAATTGAACTAAATTGTCTTTTTCACGATATATTTTTTATTAATTATCACCAAAATTAGCGGTATGCGTCCGCTTTCAAAGCCAAACCAACCCATCGATTTCCCGAATTCGAAGGTTAGCGTGAAGACACAGACTTTTATAAACCCCCTGTCTCTTCGATTTTGCCTTTGTATTCTAATATGAATTCCTCTATTATCCCTCATAAATATCTTATAAATGATTTTAATAATAATAATAATAACAACAACAACCTTAACTACTATTATTATTATAATAATAACGATAATAATATTAATATTAATAATAAATCTTTTTTTCTTTTCTCTAGTAAAATTGTTATTAATTTTTCTAGGTTTTAGGTTTTCCTTCAATTGTTATGTTTACAGTTTTTTGGGGAAGGGTCTCAATTTTGCCCTGGCTCCTAGAAAGATCTTGATTCAAGACATTATTTGCGATATAGAGCACAAGATTAGAGATTTACCTGATACTTCAAAAGACATCATTAGACAAGATTGTGCCATGATCCTCAAGAAAGCTAAGCCCCCTAAGAGCAACATTAGCAAACCTGAGTTTGAGGCTCTTAAATCCTTGACCAGTAACCAAGACATCGTTATTCTTAAGGTGGATAAGGGAGGTGCTACGGTTATCTTAAACAAAGATGATTATCTTAATAAGATGGTAGATCACCTTCATAATAGCAGGAGTTACAAGAAGCTGGACAAAAATCCCCTTAAGAAAGTTTCCAAAGTTGTTGCTCTTGCTATAAAATCCAGTAGCACTGTGAGTTCCCTTAGTAAAAAGCTCATTGAGAGTAACCCCCTCACTCCTAGGACGTATGGTCTTCCAAAGATTCATAAGGAAGGAGCTCCCCTTCGCCCTATTGTTAACACCATTGGTGGTCTGACTTATCTTCTCGCTAAATTTTTAGCCAGTAAACTTAAACCTCTTGTGGGGTGGACTCACTCCTTTGTCAAAGGCTCATCCTCCTTTCTTAAAGAAATGAAAGACATTAAAATGGATCCCGATGACAGGCTTGTAAGTTTTGATGTTGTCTCATTATACACTTGTATTCCCATTAATGAAGCTATTGATGTCATTAATCAAATCACAGATCCTGATACTAACCATCTCGTTGGGATTTGTGTTACCTCGACCTTCTTTGGTTTCGAGGGTGAATTCTTTGAGCAGACTTGTGGTGTGGCCATGGGTTCCCCCCTGTCCCCTATTGTGGCTAATCTTTTCATGGAAGACTTCGAATCTAGGGCCCTTTCCTCATTCCTTTTTCAACCTAGGCTTTGGAAAAGGTTTGTTGATGACACTTGTGTGGTCTGGCCCCATGGCAAAGAAAAATTGGTTCTTTTCTTTCAACATCTTAATGATCAATCTAACTTCATTAAATTCACCATGGAATTCGAAGTTGATGGAAGCCTTCCCTTTCTAGATGTTCTTATTTCTAGGAATGAGGAAGGTTCTTTTTCCCATCAAGTCTTTAGAAAGAAGACACACACTGAGCAGTATTTACATGCCAGTTCTCATCATTTCCTTGCTCAGAAGCTAGGTGTTCTCAGCACCCTAGCTACTAGAGCCTTTAGAATCTCCGATGAACACCAGCTTGAAGGAGAGAAATCCCATCTCCTAAAATTTTTCAATACGACTGGTTATAGCAAAGTTCAATGTCTTAGAGCTTTTCAAAAGCAGAGAAAGTTCATTTGAATAAGAAAGATCCTTGCAATCGGTTATCTGGAGTTCACCTTCCGTTTATTCAAGGTACTACTGATAAAATTGCTAGGATCCTTAGTCGACCTTCAAGCCCCTCCGCACCATTCGGAGTTCGCTGAGATCGGTTAAGGACTCGGTTTGCCCTAAGGAGGGTAAGGGTGTTTACTTGATTCCTTGCTCCAGTGGGACACCTTACATCGGTGAAATTGGTCGATCCATTAATCAAAGAATTTATGAACACATTGTCGACCTTAAGCATGGTAGAACTCGCTCCTCTGCCTTAGTAGAACATGCTGAAAAGACAAAACATCACATTTGCATTGAAGATGCTAAGTTGATCGTGAGGATTGACCATTTCCACCACCGTAATTTAAGAGAAGCCTTAGAAATTGAAAAGAGACTAGTAAACCTTAACAGGGATGATAGGTGGAGTGTTAGCAGAATTTGGATTCTTTCCCTTCACTCTAAATTGTTGTTTTTTCCTGCACGGTTCTCCCTCGTGTCCCTTTGCCTCTTCTTAACCCTCCTCACCCCCTCCTCACCCCCTTTTTTAATTAAAATTGAAATTATGTCATTCTTTCTTATGATATATCTATTAATTAGGATTTATCTTATTAAAATTACTTATTAAGTAAAAATAAATAATAATAAGTATAATAATAATGATATATTTATTATAATTATATACAACTATTAATTAATTCATTTTTAAATTAATTAAATGTCTTATTTTCCTTTATTTAGTCAAAAAAATTTAATTGATAAAATAATTAATTAAATAATTAAATTAATAAAATAATAATAATAGCAATATATGTTAAAATTATGTACAACTATTATTAAATTCATTTTTAATTTATTTAAATTTCTTATTTTCCTTATTTGAGTCAAACTAGCAGTTTTACAATGGCTAGTTGGAGCATCCCTCTATCTATTTAAACTTGTTAACGGATCAGATTTCTCATCTTGTCCAGATGATGAACCACACTGGCTGGTTTGAAACGCGCCGACAAAATGTTATTGGATGTGATTATCACCGAAAGATTTTTTATACATTTTATGGATCACAGAAGCCCACACTGGCTGGTTCGAAACGCGTCTGGTTCGAAACGTGTCGACAAAATATTCTTGAATGTGATTATCACCGAAATATTTTTTATACATTTTATGGATTAGAGAAGCAAAATTCCTAATAAACTTGAGTTTAAGTTGTTTAAGTTGCAGAATTCGAGTGTCATAGGGGTTTTTGGGAGTGTTGAATCCATTTATACATTCAAAAATGTATTTTAAACAAAAAAAAAAAATCACATTCTTGCTTGAAATCGTATGGTCAGATTTAAGCTAAAACAACTATTTCATCTATAAGTTAGACAACACCTCAAATATTTATTTATGGGTCAATTCCATTGAATATATAGTTTCCTTTTCACTATTGAATTATTAAAAGAGTTATGTGTGTAAGTCAATTGGTCAAACCATCTTCCTCAAAAGATAAACTACTCATTCAACATATTTGTATAAGAGTACTTTAAGGAAGTGATGTTTTTTCAGAAAATAATAGAAAATCTGACATCATTTTTAGGAAATTTGGTGGAAATTTTTAAAAATCCAGGTTAGAGTTGTCAAGCTTCAGAATTTTGAGTCTCCGAGAAGTATTGATGGTGTTGAATCTATTTTCACCATCAAAAAAATCAATCACTTCCACAATAAGATTTCTTAAAAAAAAAATCACTAAAATTAGACATCCAAAAATCATCACTTTGTTAAAGAAAACTTAACACCTTGCCTTAATTACCTTAATAACCCAATAAATTTGGATTTGTTGAAAAGTGAAACCCGTTGAATTTTTATTGATGACGAGCCCAAAAATTGTAAACCACTTCACAAGAGAAATTAAATCTAAGAATTGTAGACCACTTCACAAGGAGAGGTTAAACCTTCGAGTGAAAAAAATAAGTTATTACAACATACTCTTAAGGAAAAGAAACATCTAGTAAAACCAATATTAAATATGTTGTAACATCTACTAAAAATCAAACCAGGATTAAATTTAAGTGTATTTAGCCAAAGGAACATCTACTAAAAACCAAGATTAATTGCAGGAGTCTTTAACCATGATATGATTCTCACATGGTTTTGTGATAATTATTAGATTATTTGTTTGGCCCTTATTTCGATTTTTCAAACTACTCAACATCATTAACATCAAACACTACATTTTAGTGTGTAGGGATAAATTCCTTCGGTTTAGGTCTCCTTTCCTGTACCTTTATATTCCACTTCCTCAAGCTCTTAAAATTCATTTCCATCAAGATTTTTTTGTTTTTTTGGAAAAAGGGAAATTGTTAACTCATAAATTTTATAAATAATATTATAAATTATTTTTTATTTTCCTTTTATAAAAATAATACATTTTACAATTTTACTTTTACTTTTAATAAATAGAGAAAAAACTATCTTAATTCACAAATGATCACAACCATCTTTATTGTATGACTAGCTTAAAGAATAAAGTTAACACTACTAAATAAGCAACACTCATTAGCTTCATAATAAAACAATACATAAAATCCAATGAGAGGAAAGATTTTTTGAACTTTTGTGATACTAAAGAATAAAAGACATTCCCATAAAATGTGCTCTTTTTATATACTTATTAAGGTTCGATTTTACAATATTTGTACTATTAATGATCTTTATAAAAAAAATTAGTGGTGAAATTGGAAAAAAAATGTTATGAAGTTTTTATGAAATATTTTCAATCATAAAAATAAAATGTTAAAATTAATTTTTATTTTTATGTTGTAAAGTGTTTTTTTTTTAAATAGCTCTCTTAATTGTTACTTGTAACATTGTGCACCATTGATTTTGATGTTAGACGATTGAAATAGTATGTACTTTTAGATTAAATATTGTTATTAATCAGTTACAGAAATAATTGAATAAAGAAAACCTTTTTAGAAATAATCTAATTAACATTGTGCACCATTGATTTTGATGTTAGACGATTGAAATAGTGTCTACCTGCCGATTAAATATTGTTATTAATCAGTTACAGAAATAATCGAATAAGGAAAACCATTTTAGAAATAATCCAATCACAAAACCAGCGGCAACTTTTTCAACACTTCTAAAAAAAAATAATCTGTAAAAGCAAACCAGGATGACCCACACAACCAAAAAAAGCATTGAATGCTGTTAATGTTTTGTATTTACGGATACTTCGATTATGTTTATATCCACAATTGTTGTAGGAAACATCGTTGGCATCTTAATTTTATGGAATTGATGTTACATATATCATTTTTATAATTAGATAGAGTGGTTTTTAATAAGTTAATGGATGTTTTTATAGGGTTTTGTCATAATCTTACCAAAATTTCCATTATTTTTCTATTATCTTTGGACTAATTTATAGGTTCTATAGACTAAGCTCAAGAAATGAAAAACTGTTTAGAAGTCTTTCATAAAAAAAAAAATACATTGATATGGGCTAGCTGCCATGATGTTTAAGGTTGCAAGCTTTGGCAAAAGTTAACTAAAGCACTATTTTTGAAAAAGATTGGGCTTCAACGCTTTTCATAAAAAAAAAGCAAAGGGATATGTTCGTTCAAGTTGCTAAGATAGCAGTCATGTTGTTCAAAGTTGGAGGTTTTGGCGAAAACCACACAAAGCATTGAATGCAGTTAATGTTTTGTATTTACGAATATTTTGATTGCAGTGAGAAATATCGTTATATACTTTTTATAATTAGATAGAGTGGTTTTTAATGAGTTAATGAATGTTTTTATAAGATTTTGTTATAATTTTACCAAAATTCTTATTATTTTTCTATTATTTTTGGACTAATTTATAGGTTTTATAGACTAAGCTTATTTACGGATATTTTGATTGCTGTGAGAAACATTGTTATATAATTTTTGTAATTAGATAGAGTGGTTTTTAATGAGTTAATGGATGTTTATAAGATTTTGTCATAATTTTACCAAAATTCTCATGCTCAAGAAATAAATAACTGTGTAGACACTTTTTCATAAATTAAAAAAACACAGTGATGTGCCTGTTCAAGTTGCAAGGCTAGTTGCCATCTTGTTTAAGGTTGCAGGCTTCAGCAAAAGTTAACTAAAGCACTATTTTTGAAAAAAATTGGGTTTCAACGCTTTTCATAAAAAAAAAAACACATGGATCTGTCCGTTGAAGTTGCAGGGCTAGCTGCCATACTATTTAAGGTTGCAAGCTTTTGTGAAAGTTAACTAAAGCACTATTTTTGAAAAAGATTGGGTTTCAATTTTTTAGAAATCAAATACTTTTTATTGTATCACCAAATGCATTTAGAGGAATTTAATATTTAATGTTTTTTAAGAGTTTTAAATTATTATTATTATATATTTGGATTAGAGCAATTGATAACTGATTCTGTTTCTTTGACAAGATAGATATTTTAAGTGAATGATATAGTCTTTAGTAAATATGTAAATTTGGGAGATGTGAATCTAGAATCTCTTGGTACATAACATTTAATGTTCATGGAATCACTCATTAATTGTAAAAAAAAAATCAATAATTCTACATATTTTACCAAAACTTATAAGGAAAACTGTAGGATAATTGTAGAAGTCCAACTTGCACATTCACATTCAGTATTTCCACCCTTTGAACTTACTAACTTCTTTTCATATTTTTAGATGAAACAAAATAGTAAATCGTATTAATGTATGTAGTTTGTAACAAAATTGGATATTATGTAAAGAAAATAGTGTGGACAATGATGAAATTCTATTTTTGTTAAATGAATTGATATATAATCATTTTGATTTTATATCAATCTATTGCATGTAAAAATGTAAAAATTGTATTAGTGTAGGTGGTTGTAACGAGCAAAGAAATTATATTAATGTAGGTACTTGTAAATGTAGATGTAGGAAAACGATAGGATAATTGTAGTAGTCCAACTTGCACATTCAGTATTTCCACCCTTTTAACTTAATGAATTCTTTTTATCTTCTTATAGGAAAGTGGTAAATTAGTTTAACGTTATAACACCAAATTCAACAATGAGTGGCCTAACTATTTTGTGAGGTTTATAGACTTACAACATTGTAATAGATAGGTTCTATCAATTGGATAGATACATAAATTTAACTCAATAGCTCAATCATGTTGTTCACTCTCTCTGTAGTTGTAGCTATCCTACATGATTCATGTAAGAGTTGTTACTTATAAGTTAAATATTTAATTAAATCACATAAAACTCTGCACACTATACTCTATACTTATAAGTTAAATATTCAATTAAATCACATAAAACTCTGCACACTTATACTCTATACGTTAAATATTCAATTAAATCATATAAAACTCTGCACACTATACTCTATACTTGTAATTTAAATATATAATTAAATCACATAAAACTCTGCACACTATACTCTATACGCTATCTATACTAACTAGGTTAAAAAAAAGCCAATTTCTTTATCCAAACAATTCTCCAAACATATGATTTTTTTTAAATAAAATAATTCATATTTAAAAGTTAAATATTCAATTAAATCACCTCACATATCACATATTTTTTCTTCTATACTACTCTTTCCTATGTTACTGCTTCTGCTAGTTTAAAATTCTAATAAATCAAAGTTGGTTTAGGTGGTTGGTAATCATCTCATCATCACATGCACATTCAATGCTCATGCAATGCTCACAATTAAACTAGCAATTGCCCCAAAAGGTGCAAAGAGAGGTCGATAAGATTTTTAGCAATTGAGACATTAAATTTTAATTTTTTTTGTATTTTTTTCTTAATTTTATAAGATGTAATTATATTATGATACTAGAAACTCAAAATACCAATGCCTTCTAAAAATCAACTAGAGTAAATTAATCATGTAATATTTTAAAGTGGTCTAACTAATAGATAAGATAATATTTTATGGGCATTTTTTCTCTTTATTTTTGCTCATGTATAGATTTTTAAAATTCATAAGTTTTAAGTTGTTTAATTTGTAAAAATTGAGCGTATCACGAATTCATTTATGCATGCAAAAACATTTCTAAAAAACAAGAAATATAATATAGTTAAAAATTGTATAGCTAGATTACAACCAAAAACAACTATTTTATCTATTAGTTAAACTACATCTATTTTAAACACAGATTGAGTGGTTCTAATCGTTAAGAACATACTCAAAGACAATGCATTCATATTTGAGTATAGCTTCCTAAGAATTGAAATAGTCTAGTAAAATTCAATTAACTACATGTATTTTTTCAATATTCAATTGTAAATAGTGTTTTTTCAATCAATTGTAAATGATGGAGTGTTCATTCATGTAGTGGGAATATTTGACATCTTTACGTATTCATGGAAGATTTGACATCTTTACATTTTCATCAGAATTTGACAACTTTGCATATTCATCCAAATTTGTATTTTCAACCTAAAACAATAATTTTCTCCACAATTAATTTTTTTATATTTTATTTCAAGAGTAGAACTTATGGTAGAACACATATGCTCCCTTTGCAAATGAATTTGTTTCTTCTTCTATGAGACTCAACATAGCTTTAGTCTTGTTATATAGATCTATTAAATTAATGCAATATCTATAAACAATAGCAATATAAATGAATTCAAAGATTCTGAAATCTAGAGGAATAGTTTTCCACCCGCGAGTGAATCAATAATAAGAAATTCTCAGGTTAACTGCATTCAAAGATTCTGAAATCTAGAGGAATAGTTTTCTACCGGGTAGTGAATCAATGATAAAAAAATTCTCAGGTTAACTACCTCATGGGTTTGATAGTCCATGAAAAACATGTTAAATAATATGTATTTTTACTCACTCTATCAAATCGAAAACGATCAGAACTGATCGACTTGATTTTAAATTAACAACTATCATTTTTCAAAACATATTAAATAATTCAAAACTCATCGACTTGATTTTAAATTAACAACGTATCATTTTTCAAAACATACAAAATACATTCAGGTCCTCTGGTTTGATAGACCGGAGACTAGCCTTCATATAGTTACAAGAGCTTTACTTGTGTACCCAAAGCAGGAATCTATTGTGAGAGACCCAAACGTGCCACAAAATGAAGACTTTTTTGTGAGTTTCATTCTCAATATTTTTATCTATTTATTTTTCTTGTCTCTATTATATTTCTCATTAATTGTTTTGAAGATGAGCCACACTATTATATTTCTCATTAATTGTTTTGAAGATGAGCCACACTTGTTGATTTGAAAATTTGATTCAAATAACACATTGTAATAGATTTCCAAAAATCAAATCTAGATTATTCACATCATAGAAGAGAAACTTTAACTTAAATATAATTAATTTTTATTAATAAATCATATATGTGTGTGTGTGGGTATGTGTAGGGCAATTTTTTTCATTAAAAAAATCAATTAATATTAAATAATTAATTTTTTAAAAGTAATTTGATTTTTTAGAACTCGAACTTATGTGATTCATAATCATGATGATATCTGTGACGATTAATCACAACACTATTTTAGGGGTAAACATTTAGAACCCTCAAGTGTAGTTCATCATCAGGACATAGATGGAGGCCCGATCTAACAGGAATAAATAATGTGGAGATGCTTGAGAGAATATTGAAGATGAACATTCAAAATTCAACAACATTCAATAAATAAATAAATAAAATTAATAAATTCTAGATAGTCAAGTCCAATAAGTAAAAAAAAACTTAAAGAAAGAAAACTTAAAGAAAGAAAACAAAAAACAAATGAATATAAACTAAAGAATTTTAAATATGAAATTAAATTAGAAAAATATAATAGAAATAAACACGTCATGACCAAGCCAGACACCAAATTGGTGTATGAGACCCCCTTGTTTGTGGGACAAGGGACCCACCTCCCCACGGGGATTTGACTGCTAAGTCTAGGAAGGCATACATACTCTACCCCCCTCTAGTTTTGAACTTTTGACCTCTTGGGAGGAAACACATGGTCTTAACTAGTAGGCCCACTAATTAAGATGAACTAATAAAAAAAATGAAACCAATAAGAAATTTGAATAATATGAGATACTGGCTCAAAAAAAAAAAAAAAAAGGAAGAAATGGCGGGAATCCAACTACTGTTTATCCTTCACCCCTAGTCTCTATTCAAATTACTAGCATGCTTCTCAATTTTTATAACTTCCCTGAACTACATACAATGGAAGTGATCAATCCTGACAATGACCTGAGACTTCTCAATACATATGTGATGCTTAGACTTTTGTGCATACTCTGCTAAGGCAGAAGAGCGAGTTTTGTTATTCTTAATGTTTGTTGCATGTTCTTGGATTATCTGCTTGATAGAGCGTCTACTCTCTCCAATGTAGGGTGTCCTGCATGACTAAGGGATTCAATAAACACCCTTCATATTCTTAGGGTCTACTTGGTCCTTCTATAATCTAAGGGAGCTATGGAGGGTGATAAAGGGCTTAAAGGTAGTATGAACATTATTCTTTCTAAGAATACGGACAATCTTGTCTATGGTAACTAGAATGAACGAGAGATGCACACACCTAACTAAATCAACAAGATCCTTCCTTTGCGTGGGTCCTATAGTTGCTTTGTGGAAAGCTCTGAGGCCTATACGTCTGTTGTAGCCATTATTCGAAAAAAATTCCAGGAAATGGGATTTTTCATTTTCAAAGTGGCTCTCATAAAAAATCCTAAGAGCTCGGGTAGCTAGAGCATTAAGAACGCTAAACTTTTGAGCAAGATAATGATGAGAACTTGCATGCTGGTATTGCTTAGTATGAGTTTCTTTACGAAAAAACTTGGAAAACAAATGAACAGTCCCCTTTCTTCAAAATAAAAACATGCTATCATTGAATTTTGTCTCCATGGTGAACTTAATGGATTCAGATTGACTATTAAGATGTAAAAGGAGAAAATCTAACTAGTCACGACCATGAAGCCAATTGATGAAAGTATCATCAAAAAATCTCTTCCAAAACATCGGGCAAAGAGAGATAGAAGCCAATTCTCTAGATTCAAAATATTCCATGCACATGTTTGCGACAACCGAAAAGAGAGGAGAACCCATGGCTACTCAGCAAGCTTGTTCATAGAATTCACCTTGCAAATTGAAACAAGTGGAGGTGAGGCATAGACTTACCAGCTTGGAAATATCCAGATCTGTTATACGATTACTAACCTCCATCGTTTCATTAATAGGGATATCAGTAAAGAGAGACAATGTCAAAGCTCATAAGAAAATACGTAAGATCAAAGTTAATATCCTAGCTCATTAACAAAAGAAGCAAAATCTTTAACAAAAAATTTTGTAAGACTAACAAAACACTTAATCTTGTAAGCTAAAAACTTCACAAAAAGATAAAAAAACTTACCAATCGTATTGGCAATGAGTCTAACAAAACCCAAAACCCCATTTTTATGGATTTTGAGAAACCCATGGAGGATTTTGAGAAACCCATAAATAGAGGATTTTGAGAAACCCAGAGATCCTACATGATAACGATAAACCTCTTTTTGATAGGAGTAGAAATCCTACTAAAATTAATAGCTTACGCAACTTCCTTGGAGATTTTCTTCATAAGATTCTTATTTAATATTTTTGGTAACTGCCAATATTAAGAAGGTGATCCAGTTTGATTTTATTTACAGAATTTTAAAAGCTTTTATAAAAAACGGTTAACTAATACTAAATTAATGTAAGTTGACTTCAATTCAATGAATCTAACTTGAAATTGACATCTTAAGAAATAGTTTAGTCGCCGGCACCGACGAAAACCGAACACGGTCACTTCACGCTCAAAGAAACTGTCAAAAGTGAACCGGTCCATTTACGCTTGCTTGCATACAACCAGTCATTTGACTTTGTATTTATATTATATATTTATATATATATTCTTCTGAAACCTCCGTGGAAATATATATATTCTTCCTCCTCAAACTTGAAAAAAAAAAATATATATATATATATATATATATTCTCTTCTGAAACTTACGGCAGCCAACTAAACCAAACCTTGTGGATTTTGACCGACGCGTTTTGCAATCAAACAAATTGTAAGTAACTTTTGAGTGACACGTTTTGCATTCTAGCACAGTCTAAATGCTCGCCGGACCCCTCGGTACCGCCAATTTAGAAAAAATCATTGAATTGCATTAAATTTTGTCCATCATAAATATCTAACCCGAAAAAGGTAGACGACACAAAATACAGCAGTTAAACGGAAAGGCATCCACATTCAGTGAACGCTGACAATTTCCTTTGTTTCGACCAACTGCGACGCAGCCATTGAATCTCAGTTGCCCGGCAGTTACATGTGGACCCCACGCCATGACGTGGCTGGCATTCGCATGGATGGTACTTGTTCTGCATGGATGGATCTACAGATGAATTAAATATGGTTGGAGTTTTCCCATGTCCAAGTCGGCTTACTCAACTGATTTTGATTAATTATTACCTTATTGTATAATGTTTAATATTTACTAATATTTTATAAATTTTAAATTTTTGATATATTTTAAATTATTAAATTTATTAAAAAATTATCAGTATTAAATTTTGGTTTAGTTTAATTTATAGATGAAATAGTTCCTTTCATTATATATATTTTTATTTTGTTTAATTAAAATTTGATAAAAAAATTAAAAACTTGAGTTTGAGTTTAAGTTGTTTAAGTTGCAGAATTTAAGTGTCTTAAAAGTTTTTCAGAGTGTTGAATCCATTTATGCATTCAAAAATGTATTTTAAACAAAAAAAAAATCGCATTTTTTCTTGAAATTGTATAATTAAATTTAGATAAAAAAAAACTATTTACTCTCTAAATTAAACAATATCTCAAATATTTATTTATGAGTCAATTCCATTAAATATATAGTTTCCTTTTCACCGTTTGAAAGTTTAAATTATTATTGATCAAACCATCTTGTTCATAGATACGCTACTAATTCAACATATTTGTACAAGAGTACACTAGTACATTTGGCGGAAATTTCGACACTTTTGACCAAATGTCGGAAATTTCCCCAAATTTTTTTCAATTTTTGGAATCCCACCCACAACTGTCACAATTCTGACACTTTTCTACAAGTGTCGCAATACCGACACTTAGAGGTAAGTGTCGGTATTGCGACACTAAGTGTCGGTATTGCGACACTTGTAGAGAAGCGTCGGAATTGCGACAGTCTGGGCCAAAACTGTCGCAATTCCAACACTTCTGTACAAGTGTCACAATACCGACACTTAGAGGTAAGTGTCGGTATTGCAACACTTGTAGAGAAGCATCGGAATTGCAATAGTTTGGGCCCATAAAAATTCTATAGTTATCTCATGTTTGAGTTGAATGGTAAAGGAATAATCATCAATCTCCTTTAGTTCAAACAAAAGTTTATGCGTCGTAGTTTCTTGGTATTTATTTAAAAAGTGTTTTAGGGATTTACATTGGTGACACACCTTTGTTACAAATAATTTATCCAACACATAATAAGGAAAAAGTACAATCTTTCCTTTAAAGCCAAAAATCCCTATGTATGAGAGTTTTTCTTGACACTTAAAAAAACCTTTCTCAGAAAGAAAGGATATACCTTCTTGAGATTATTTGTCAATGATTGAGCTAGCTGAGAGCATTTTCTTAAAACTCTATTATGAAATCGTTCGGTTGGGCGCGCCGTGTCGCGTCGTGTGAGGTCGCCCGACCGGGCACGTTCAGGTCAGGCCGTTTCGTTCGAGGGTGCCCGTATTAGTTTTGCTAAGTTGTGACCACCCGGGTGCCTTGTACTGCATGTTCGGGTGGCCCGTTTGCCGTAATTTGATCCCTTGTGGCATCGTTCATTTGGGCGCGTCAGGTCGCGCCGTGTTAGGTCGCCCGACTGGGTGTGTTCAGCTCGGGTCATTTCATTCGAGGGTGCCCGTATCAGTTTTGCTAAGTTGTGACTGGGCGCGTTCGAGGGCACCCGTATCAGTTTTTCTAAGTTCATGTGATCGCCGGAGTGTTGTGTGCACGTTTGGGTGGCCCGTTTGCCCTTTGCTCCCTTATGGCATCGTTCGGTCGGGCGCGCCGTGCGAGGTCGCCCGACTGGGCGCGTTTGGTTCGGGCCAATTTTTTTGAGGGCGCTCGTATCAATTTTGCTAATTTGTGACCGCCTGGGTGCATTATGCACATTCGGGCGGCCTGTTTGCTATTTTCTCCCTTGTGGCATATTCGTTCGATCAGGCGCGTCATGTCGCGCCATGTGAGGTCGCCCGACCGGGCGCGTTTGGTTCGGGCAGTTTCATTCGAGGGCGCTCGTATCATTTTTGCTAGGTTGTGACCGCCAAGGTGCCTTATGCACATTCAGGCATCTTGTTTGCCATTTTTCTCCCTTGTGGAATCGTTTGGTCGGGCGCGCCCTGTCGTGCCGTGTGAGGTCGCCCAACCGGGTGCGTTTGGTTCAGGCTGTTTCGTTTGAGGGTGCCCGTATCAGTTTTACTAAGTTCATGTGATCGCCCGAGTGCCGTGTGCACGTTCGGGCAACCCGTTTTCCATTTGCAGCTCCCTTGTGGCATCGTTCGATCGGGCGCGCAGTGTCGCGCCATGTGAGGTCGCCCGACCGGGCGCGTTCGGTTCGGGTCGTTTTGTTCGAGGGCACCCGTATCAGTTTTGCTAAGTTGTGACCGCCTGAGTGCCTTGTTCACGTTCAGATGGCCCGTTTGCTCTTTGCTCCCTTGTGGCATATTCGTTTGGTCAGGCGCGTCGTGTTGTGCCGTGTGAGGTCGCCCAATCGGGCCCGTTTGAGTCAGGCTGTTTCGTTCGAGGGCGCCTGTATCAATTTTACTAAGTTGTGATTACCCGGGTTCCTTGTGGACGTTTCGGCGGCCCGTTTTCCGTATGCTCCCTTATGGCATCATTCGGTCGGGCGCGCAGTGTCACGCCGTGTGAGGTCGCCCGACCGGGTGCGTTCGGTTCAGGCAGTTTCGTTCGAGGGCACTCGTATCAGTTTTTCTAGCTTGTGACTGCCAGGGTGCCTTATGCACGTTCGAGCGGCTCGTTTGTCGTTTTTTTCCCTTGTGGAATCGTTCGGTTGAGCACGCCCTGTCGCGTCGTGTGAGGTCGCCAGACCGAGCGCATTTGGTTTGGGTCGTTTCATTCGAGGGCACCCGTATCAGTTTTGCTAAGTTCATGTGACCACCCGAGTGCCGTGTGCACATTCGGGCGGCCCGTTTTCCGTTTGCAGCTCCCTTGTGGCATCGTTCGGTCGGGCGCGCGGTGTCGCGCCATGTGAGGTTGCCCGACCGGGCACGTTCGGTTGGGGTCATTTTGTTCGAGGGCACTCGTATCAGTATTGCTAAGTTATGACCGCCTGGGTGCCTTGTGCACGTTCGAACGACCCGTTTGCTGTTTTCTCCCTTGTGTCATATTCGTTCGGTCAGGCGCGTCGTGTCACGCCGTGTGAGGTCGCCTAAACGGGCGCGTTCGTGTCAAGCCATTTCGTTCGAGGGCGCCCATATCAGTTTTGCTAAGTTGTGACCGTCCGGGTGCCTTGTGCATGTTCGAGCGGCCCGTTTTCCGTTTGCTCCCTTGTGGCATCGTTTGGTCAGGCGTGCTGTGTCGCGCCGTGCGAGGTCGCCCGAATGGGCGCGTTCGACTCGAGCCGTTTTGTTTGAGGGTGCCCGT
The DNA here is from genome assembly GCA_034641835.2 of Pinus albicaulis. Taxonomy (NCBI): domain Eukaryota; kingdom Viridiplantae; phylum Streptophyta; class Pinopsida; order Pinales; family Pinaceae; genus Pinus; species Pinus albicaulis. The sequence goes on from CM076579.1 coordinate 363,081,471, forward strand.
ATCAATTTTGCTAAGTTGTGACCGCCCGGGTGCCTTGTGCATGTTCGGACGACTCGTTTGCTGTTTGCTCCCTTGTGTCATATTCGTTCGATCAGGCGCGTCGTGTCGCATCGTGTGAGGTCGCCTGACCGGGCGCATTCGGGTCGGGCTGTTTCGTTCGAGAGTGCCCGTATCAGTTTTGCTAAGTTGTAACCGCTCGGGTGCCTTGTGCATGTTCGGGCGGCACGTTTTCCATTTTCTCCCTTGTGGCATTGTTCGGTCGGGCGCGCTGTGTCATGCCGTGCGAGGTCGACTGACCGGGCTCGTTCGGTTCGGGCCGTTTTGTTCGAGGGCGCCCATATCAATTTTGCTAAGTTGTGACCACCCGGGTGCCTTGTGCACGTTCGGACAACCCGTTTATTGATTTCTCCCTTGTTTCATATTTGTTCGGTTAGGCGCGTCGTGTCACGTCGTGTGAGGTCGCCCAACCAGGCGCGTTAGGGTCGGGCCGTTTCGTTCGAGGGCACCCGTATCAGTTTTGATAAGTTGTGACTGCCCGGGTGCCTTATGGATGTTCGGGCAGCCCGTTTTCCGTTTTCTCCCTTGTGGCATCGTTTGGTCTGGCACGCGGTGTCGCACTGTGTGAGGTCGCCCGACTGGGCGCGTTCGATTTAGGCAGTTTCGTTCGAGGGTGCCCGTATTAGTTTTGCTAGGTTGTGACCGCTAGGGTGCCTTGTACATGTTTGGGCGGCCCATTTTCCGTTTTGATCCCTTGTGGAATCGTTCGGTCGGGCATGCCCTGTCGCGTCGTGTGAGGTCGCCCGACCGGGCGCGTTCGGTTCGGGCTGTTTCATTCGAGGGCGCCCGTATCAGTTTTTCTAAGTTCATGTGATTGCTCGAGTGCCGTGTGCACATTCGGGTGGCTTTTTTTCTGTTTGCAGCTCCCTTGTGGCATCGTTCAGCCGGGCATGCGGTGTCGCGCCATGTGAGGTCGCCCGACCGGGCGCGTTCGGTTCGGGTCATTTTGTTTGAGGGCGCCTGTATCAGTTTTGCTAAGTTTGTGACCGCCCGGGTGCCTTGTGCACGTTCAGACGGCCTGTTTTCTGTTTTCTCCCCTTTGGCATATTGGTTCGGTCAGGCGCGTCGTGTCGCGCCGTGTGAGGTCGCCCAATCGGGTGTGTTCAGGTCGGGCCGTCTCATTTCAGGGCGCCTGTATCAGTTTTGCTAAGTTGTGACCACCTGGGTGCCTTGTGCACGTTCGAGTGGCCCGTTTTTCATTTTCTCTCTTGTGGCATCGTTCGGTTTGGAGCGCGATGTTGCGCAGTGTGAGGTCACCCGACTGGGTGCGTTCGGTTCGGACAGTTTCGTTCGAGGGCGCCTGTATTAGTTTTGCTAGGTTGTGATTACCAGGGTGCCTTGTGCACATTCGGGCGACTCATTTGTCGTTTTTCTCCCTTGTGGAATCGTTTGGTCAGGTGTGCCCTGTCACGCCATGTGAGGTAGCCCGACTGGGTGTGTTTGGTTTGGGCCGTTTTGTTCGAGGGCGCCTGTATCAGTTTGGCTAAGTTCATGTGACTGCCCGAGTGCCGTGTGCACATTCGGGTAGCCCGTTTTCCATTTGCAGCTCCCTTGTGGCATCGTTCAATCGGGCGCGCGGTGTTGCGCCATGTGAGGTCACCCGACCAAGTGCGTTCAGTTTGGGTCGTTTTGTTCGAGGGCGCTCGTATCAGTTTTGCTAAGTTGTGACCACCTGGGTCCCTTGTGCACGTTCGGACGACCCGTTTTTTGTTTTCTCCCTTGTGTCATATTCGTTCGGTCAGGCACGTCATGTCACGCCATGTGAGGTCGCCTGATCGGGCGCGTTCAAGTCGAGTCGTTTCGTTCGAGGGCGCCCGTATCAGTTTTGTTAAGTTGTGACCGCCTGGGTGCCTTGTGCACATTCGGGCGGCCCGTTTGTCATTTTCTCCCTTGTGGCATCGTTCGGTCGGGCACATTGTGTCGCGCCATGTGAGGTTTCCCGACCGGGCGCGTTCAGGTCGGGTCGGGTCGTTTCGTTCGAGGGAACCCGTATCAGTTTTGCTAAGTTGTGACCACCCGAGTGTTTTGTGCACATTTGGGCAGCCCGTTTTTCGTCTGCTCCCATGTGGCATCGTTCGGTCGGGCGCGTGGTGTTGCGCCGTGTGAGGTCACCCGAACGGGTGCGTTAGGGTCGAGTCATTTCATTCGAGGGCACCCGTATCAGTTTTTCTAAGTTGTGACCGCTCGGGTGCCTTGTGCACTTTCAGATGCCTCGTTTTCCGTTTGCTTCCTTGTGGCATCGTTCAGTTGGGCGCGTTGTGTCACGTCATGTGAGGTCGCCCGACCGGGCGCGTTCGGGTCGGGTCGAGCCATTTCGTTCGAGGGCACCCGTATCAGTTTTTCTAAGTTGTGACCGCCCGGGTGCCTTGTGCACGTTCGGGCGACTCGTTTTCCGTTTTCTCCCTTGTGGCATCGTTCGGTTGGGCGCGCTATGTCACGTCGTGTGAGGTCGCTCGACCGGGCACGTTCAGGTCGAGTCGTTTCGTTTGAGGGTGCCTATATCAGTTTTTCTAAGTTGTGACCACCCAGGTGCCTTGTCATTTTCTCCCTTATGGCATCGTTTGGTCGGGCGCGTAGTGTGAGGTCGCCCGACCAGGCGCGTTCGGGTCGGGTCGGGCCGTTTTGTTCGAGGGTGCCTGTATCAGTTTTGCTAAGTTGTGACCTCCTGGGTGCCTTGTACATGATCGTGCAACCCATTTTCTATTTTCTCCCTTGTGGCATCGTTTGGTCGGGTGCGTCGTGTTGTGTCGTGTGAGGTTGCCCGACTAGGTGCGTTCGGGTCGGGTCGTTTCATTCGAGGCCGCCCGTATCAGTTTTGCTAAGTTGTGACCACCCAGATTCCTTGTGCATGTTCGGGTGGCCCGTTTTCCATTTGATCCCTTGTGGCATCGTTTGTTTAGGTGCGTCGTGTCGCGCCGTGTGAGGTCGCCCGACCGGGCGCGTTCAGGTCGGGTCGTTTCGTTCGAGGGCGTCCGTATCAGTTTTGCTAAGTTGTGACCGCCCAGGTGCCTTGTGCACGTTTAGGTGGCCCATTTTCTATTTTATCCCTTGTGGCATCGTTCGTCGGGCCATTTCGTGTCGCACCGTGTGAGGTCACTCGACTGGGTGCGTTCAGGTCGGGTCATTTCATTCGAGGGCGCCCGTATCAGTTTTGCTAAGTTTTGACCACCCAGGTGCCTTGTGCACGTTTAGGTGGCCCATTTTCTATTTTATCCCTTGTGGCATCGTTCAGTCGGGCGCGCCGTGTCGCGCCGTGTGAGGTTGCCCGACCGGGCGCGTTCAGGTCGGGTCGAGCCGTTTCGTTCGAGGGCACCTATATCAGTTTTGCTAAGTTGTGATCACCCAGGTGTCTTGTGCACGTTTGGGCGGCCCGTTTTCTATTTTCTCCCTTGTGGCATCATTCGATCAGGCACGTTGTGTTGCGCTGTGTGAGGTCGCCCGACCTGGCGCGTTCAGGTCAGGTCGTTTCGTTCGAGGGCACCCATATCAGTTTTTCTAAGTTGTGACCGCCCGAGTGCCTTGTGCACGTTCGGGTGGCCCATTTGCAATTTTCTCCCTTCTGGCATCATCCGGTCGGGTGCACCATGTCACGCCGTGTGAGGTCACTCGATCGGGTGCGTTCGGGTCGAGCCGTTTCGTTCGAGGGCGCCCGTATCAGTTTTGCTAAGTTGTGACTGCCCGGGTGCCTTGTGCACAATGTTTAGGTGGCTCGTTTTCTGTTTGCTCCCTTGTGGCATCGTTCGTTGGGCGCATCGTTTCGCGCCGTGTGAGGTTGCCCAACCGGGCGCGTTTAGGTTGGATCGTTTCGTTCAAGGGCGCCCGTATCAAATTTGCTAAGTTGTGATAGCTCGGGTGCCAACTTGTGCACGTTCGGGTGGCCCATTTTCCATTTTCTCCCTTGTGGCATCGTTCGGTCAGGCGCGGCGTGTCGCACCGTATGAGGTTGCTCGATTGGGCGCGTTCGGGTTGGGCCGTTTCGTTCGAGGGCGTCTGTATCAGTTTTGCTAATTTGTGACCACCTGAGTGCCTTGTGCACGTTCGGGCGGCCCGTTTACCGTTTTCTCCCTTGTGGCATCGTTCATCGTGTCGCACCATGTGAGGTTGCTGTGTTGCGTTGTTGTCGGGTCTTATCGTGTGAGGCCGCCCAAGGAAACACATTCGTACGGGTCGGGTCGAGTCGTGTGATGGCACCCAATTAGCTGGAAACGAGTTCGAGTTAGGTCAGGTCGGTTCGTGTCGTATTGTAATTAAGGGCGCCCAAGGAAACACATTTGGGCGGGTCGGGTCGGGTCAGGTCGTGCCGTGTGAGGCCGCCCAAGGAAACGCGTAGGTAGGTAGGTAGGATGCCCCTATCTCCCATCTCCATATAGAGTAATTTGGTCACATATTATTTCTTCTATGATACTGGTTCCAGCTCTCTCTTAAGTCCTATCTCTTGTCCTTGTTCTCTCTCCCTTTCTCTCCTTATACCTCCCTCTCTCTTCCCAATCTCCCTCTCTCTCTCTCTCTACCCTCCAATCCTCTCACTATATCCTTGTTACATTGAGACGCAAATAATAAGCAACTAATGTACACAAACAGAGACTAATGAAATTATCATCTTAACCCCTAACCCCTTAAACACTAATTCCGAACCCCTAAACCATTTAAGCCCCTAAACCTCTAAACCCCTAACCCATTTAACCCCTAAACCATAAACCTCTAAACCCTTAACCCCTAACCCCTAAACCCTTAACCTATAACCCATTTAACCCCTTAAACCCCTAGTAAACCACTAACCCATTTAACCCCCTAAACCGGCCTAAACCTATAAACCCTTAACCCCTTAAACCCTAAACCGTTAAACCCTTAACCCTAACCCCTTAAAACCTAATTCCTGACCCCTAACCCATCTAACCCCCTAAAACCTAAGCCCATTAGACCCTAACTTCTAACCCCTAAAATCCTTAACTACTAAATCCCTTAACCCCTAAACCCCTAACCCATTTAACCCCCTAAACCCTAAACCTATAACCCCTTAACCCCTAACCCATTAAACCCTAATTCCCAACCCTTAACCCATTTAACCCCCTAAACCATAAGCCTCTAAACCCCTAACCCATTTAACCCCTAAACCCTAAACCTCTAAACCCTTAACCACTAACCCTTAAACCCTTAACCCCTAACCCATTTAACCCCCTAAACCCTAAACCTCTAAACCCTTAACCCCTATTTCCCAACCCTAACCCATTTAACCCCCGTTTTCCAGTTTCTCCCTTGTGCCTTCATTCAGTCGTGCACGTCGTGTCGCGCCGTGTGACGGCAGCATTCCAAATCTATCACACTCCTTAAGTACCTCCTGTAACCGCATGGGTGCCTTGTGCACGTTTATGTGGCAAGTTTTCTTTTTTCTCCCTTGTGCCTTTGTTTGGTCGAGCACGCCATATTGTGAGGTTGTCCACCCAAACGCGTTCAGGTCGGGTTGGGTCATTTTGTTTGAGGGTGGCCGTATCAAATTTACTGAGTTGTGATCGCACGAGTGCCTTTTGCACGTTTGTGCGGCCCATTTTTCGTTTTCTCCCTTGTGCCTTCGTTCGGTCTTGCGCGCCGTCATGTGAGGGCGCTCGCCCAAACGCATTCGGGTTGGGTCGTTTCGTTTGAGGGCGACCGTATCAAATTTGCTAAGTTATGACCACACAGTAGCCTTGTACACGTCTGTGTGGCCCGTTTGTCGTTTTCTCCCTTGTGCCTTCGTTCGGTCAGGCGCGCCCTATCGTTTCGTTTGAGGGCGCCTGCCCAAACCCATTCCTAATCCCTAATCCCTTAAATACTAACTCATTATTCGACCCCTAACCCCTAAATGCACCTAAATCCCCTAACCCTAACCCCCAATCCCCTAAGCCCTCCAAATTCGATGAATTAGCTTTGAAGAAGTAATTGTTTTCTGCAATATGGTTTGTAAGTTATTTAAATAGTGATATCTTCTCTAGAGTTCTTTTTTAGATCCACAATTTCATTTACTCATTTTTGAACAAGGCGTATGACACTCTTCATGTCTATGGGATTTTTATCTTAAAGCTCATTATATATACAAGTATTTGTTGCTTCATGGGTTTCCTAAACCTATAGACCCCTAAACCATTTAACCTCTAAACCCTTAACCCTAACCCCTAACCGATTTAACCCCATAAACCCTAAACATATAATCCCTTAACCCCTAACCCATTAAACCCTAATTCCCAACCCCTAACCCATTTAACCCCCTAAACCATAACCCTCTAAACCCCTAACCTCTTTAAGAGCCCGCTTTGTAGCCTCCACAGTCTTGAAAGTCACAAATGCAAATCCCCTGGATTTTTTGGTATTCTTATCATATGCAACCAAACCTTCTTCTATCTCTCCATATTTTGAAAAAACTTCTAAAAGCTTATCATTGGCCGTGTCATATGAAAGACCACCAATGTCAAGTTTCCTTTGAGCCTGATCTGTACTTTGACCAGGACCTGTGCTTGCCACGTCTGCCAGATTGCTTACAATAATCCTCCCATCAATAGTCTTTCTAGGCTGTTTCAATGCCCTTTGAGCAGAATCCATATGCTCAAATGTGACAAAGCCAAATCCTTGTGAATTTCCTAATGTCTTATCCATAATAACAACGCCTTCTTCAATCTACCCATACTCTTCAAATGCATCACATAGGGTCTGTGAAGAAGTCTCCCAAGCCAATCTACGCACAAACAGCTTCCGATGAGCTGGGTCCTTGCTTGCAACATCTTTAATTTCTTCTGCAATTGCAGGGTATGAAGAACCTGCATTGACCATCAAAGAGATCAACTGCTCTTTGCTCAGTGGCTCCAACAGCGAGTGCAGATCATCCTTATTTATTATAGAAAATGTATCTAATTTGAATGAAGGAATACATAGATTACTATCATTAAAGAAAAAAAATGTAAATTTCACTTTTAAAGTAATACTTAAAAATAAGGAAAAAATAATACATAAATTATAAAGAAAATATATATATAAAAAAGAGATTAAAACTCCAAATATTTAAAATACAACATAATTCAATAGTGTAAAGTTTAAAACTCCTTTTAATAAAGCATGATGATTTAGTAGGGTAGAAGGATTACTATATGCAAAAATCAGTCCATTATTTACTCATATAATTTTAATTTCTTCTCAAAAAGATATGTTTTATTTTTTTTATTGTAAATATTTTTAAACAATCGAAATAAACAAACATTTAATTATTTAGAAATAATTTTAATTATTTAAAAATTATTATAATTATTAGAAAATATATATTTTTAAATTAATTTGAGTGGCCTTTAAAAAACACACGTGTTTCATTTCAAAATGTCAAAAATTTTCAAATATCAAAAGTTTTAATTTCCCTCGTTCATTTCCCTCTAGTTGCATGGTTTGTCCAGGGAAGGAGGGAGGATGCGGCCATATTGTACTCGTTGGTTTTGAGGAAGGATGCAACCATACTATTACAGGTTTGGAGGAAGGATGCCTGAGATTTTTGCCCCGAGCTGTGCTCATGGATCTGGCACCATGGACAGTGTGAGGATCTCTGCACTCAACTCCACAACTCCAAAAACAGATACTCTTATTCTTCAATACAAAAATAATTTTGGTTGGCGTTTTAGCTTCTTTTTCAAGATCTTGTCTCATGGGTCTGCTTGTAATTTGTTCTATTGGGACTGCAACCCATTACCAACCTGATCTGATGAAAAAAATTCACAGTGGCCTCTGTGGGAGCTTATAAGCTTGATCCAGGTGTCTTTTCCTTGGATCTGCCTCTCCAGGGAAACAACACCCAACTACGATCTCGATCTGGGTTTTGATCCCTAGCTGGAACTTGTATTACCTGCACTATTTGATCATTGTTCTGTTACATTAGTTAAGTGCTTAGTCTGGTATGTATTTTTCAATAATAACCTTACATTTTTTGCAATAAGAATAAGAATGATTAGCTTGTGGTGGAAAGATGTCCATTCAAGTGGAAATGAGAAAAGCGATCACTCTGGACTTTGTTACCCCATCTCAAGTTTTTGAATGCAGATTTCACTGAGAAAATAATTGAAAACATCCTGTACTTGCATCATGAAGATCTTGAAATTTTGGAAATTTCAGTAAACAATCTGTATTGGAAATATGGAAATATTGACTTGCCACTGCATAAACAATTAATATGGAAATCGGTTTTGGCTGCATCTATAAAGAGAGTGCAACAAATTACTTTGAGTCTTCCATTTCATATGGATGTTCCAAATTCTCTGTTTTCCTGCGACTGCCTCACTTTTTTGGAGCTCACGGATTTTGATTTCAAACTACCTTCAAACTTTTCCGGTTTCAGATACCTTAGAACCTGTTTTCTATCAAATGTCTATATTATTGATGATATGCTCGAGTAGCTTGCACTAAAATTCCCTCTTCTTGAAAATTTGAGAGTTGGATCGTGTACTATGGGCCTGAGCACTTTGAAAATTTCTTCTTAGAGTCTCAAGTATTTTAATTTTTCGGGAAATCACCATAAAATCCCATTGAAATTAACAGAGAATTGCCCGAAGTTGGTGAATGTAACAATACATAACTCAATGTTGAGTTTGGAGCTAAATTCTTGCGGGGATCTACATTTTTCCAGAACAGGGCTTAATGTACTAGAAGGTCTTTCTAACAGGAACTCTCTAAGAAAAATTACCCTCTGTGGGTGGAGTATTCACGTGCCTTCGCTCACAGTACTTGGCCATTTTTCCAATCTCAAAGAACTCTCCATGGAAAGCAATTCTTTTGAGGCAGCAAGTCCAGCTACAGGAAGCTTGACCCTCCCACTGTTGACAAATCTCAAGAAAGTGCGTATAAGGGTTTCGGGGTTGGATGAGGAGGAAATTGCTCTGATCGGCTAACTTTTCAGAAATGCTCCTTCTCTGTAGATGATGACGCTTACTCTACCAATATGCTCTGAATATGTCCATGAGCAGAGCTTTTAAAATAAAATTTTGGGTTTGAACATATTTTTTGGACAAGCTATTATACATATACCAGCGAATCGCGGGGATAAGTGCAAGAAATGCCTGGCTTCTTCAGTTGGTGTAGAGAGGACTTCTTCAGATGATGAAGTTACCAGTTTCTCACATGATGAAGATACCAGTTCCTCAGATGATGAAGATTCTACTTCCTTAGATGATGAATGACTCTTTATTTAGGAAGATGCATACATAATAGCACGATGAAATCATCTTCCAAAGAGATTGAATTAGTATATCTGGCACTTTTGAAAGCTTTCTTATTATCATTAAGCTTAGGTTTGGTTTGTATTATTTTTTTGTGTTTTTGGCTGTTATTTTGATTCTTACAACCACTGCAAAAACCAAGTGCAGCATTTAGTCTGTCTTTGATCATGTTCAATAAGATCACAAATTTAATGGAATGGATATGCTATGTGGCCTTCATACTGTAACTTGCCTCTAGAGCACGATGAATTATTTTTTAGGGTGGTAATACAGCTTCATCATTTGCCAAACTTCTCCTAAGACGATACTTATCAGCTTTTCGTGGCAAACAAGTATCTTTTTCACCTAATACAACAGAATCCGTACAATGTGAAGATGCCCTTTCTGGATGAATAATCTCTGAAGTTGTTAAAATACTAAATTTTCAGGTAGAATCATATGATGGCAATGCATCCTGTGGGGTATGCTTACCTGAAGTGCCCTCCACTATCTTTGGCATATTTAGAATCATTAGAATCAGCATCTGCTACCCTTAATCCATCAGCATTCCCATCAATTTCTAAAATCAATTCTCAACTTCAGTTTATACCTACCCTTCCCCTCCAACTTATCACTCCTACTTCTCCATCAACATCTCCTCTTTCTACAGATTCGCCCCATGAGGCTATGTTTACAGAGCAGATTTGTAAAGTGAAAATTTTGTCAATCTAATATTATTTTATGATAAACTGTACGTTTATCCATCCGTGGGCGTTCTTAACAACAAAGTTACAAACTTCATTATGATTTGTCCTGTATTGTTCTTCTTGTATACAACTTTATGGGTTATTTGAGGGCCTCTCTGATGATATGCAAATAATTGTGCATACTATTGTCATTTTTTTACCATAATTTGGCCACTGTAGCTGTCCTTCAATTGTGTTGTACTGGGCATTGACATCAGAGTGCCCGAAACATGAAAAAGCCACGAAAATTTCTTGTTTCTCACTGTGTTTTAGTTCTTGTCAGTATGTGTAGTGAACTTCAATAATGTAATGACTTCACTACTAAGGTTTAGCATCGTAGTTCTAGTGGTTAGCCTATCTTTTCTGACTTTAATGTATATTTTTCTCTAGGAAGGGTTCTTGGTATATGAATGCAACTCTATGTGCAGCTGTAATAAAGAATGCCCAAACCGGGTGCTGCAGAAGGGAGTGCAAGTCAGAATTGAAGTACATAAAACAAAGCATAAGGTGTTATTTTGCTTTTATTGAAGTTCTAGTATTGGTAGTGCATTAGGAGCATTATTGAAATCTAATCATGGTCTAGAATGTAAATAACTTCACTTGTTAATGTCAGATGCATTTTTTCAAAAAGCAAAAGCTTGGTTTCAAAATTATCAATTGTAGAAATTATATAACTAATGCGTTATACATCCAAGATTCTCCAGATCACACACTATTTGAATTCATGCACAATACATAATCTCTTCTACTATTGATCATTACTTGCGGAAATTAAATCAATTGCATGCACACATTGAAACCATAAAAATTCACACATATGAACACAATGTTTTAACGGGAAATCCTGAAGCTAAAAACCCCAACTATCTGTATATAATATATGTCATAGAGATCATGTAACAATCCTCATACAAAGCTGATCATTTTAAGCTCTCAGTACAATACAATCGCTGCACACTAATCAGGCCCGATCTAGCAAATCCATCCACCGATATTTGCCACCTGCTAGCCTGCCTCTACTGCGCAATCCATGCTGAAGAATGGCTCTGAATGAACTCGAATTGGTTCAGCCTTTATCACGCAATCCTCATTGGCATCTCCAATCACTGGGCGTTGAAAATCATGCAACACTATAGTCACAACTGATAGTCAACCTGCTCTTTCACCTACCTCTCCACTGGTCTCCACTGAAACTGTCCATGCACTGTAGTTAACTGATGTATTATTCAGTTGATTAATTAGTTAATAATTAGTGAATTAATTAATAATTAATTCACACCACTCTCACTAGTGTATCAATCAGTTAGAATAGATACAACTAGCTCAACTGTGTCTAACTGAGTTAAACTGAACACAACTCCACTAACTACCTCAATAACTCCACCAAACTCTGTCACATGAGTTCTAAATGAAGTCTCTATGCAATAGCTCCACTTAACCCTCAGGAATAGCGTAATTCCTTCTGTCAGCTTCTGTGCCACATATGTGCACTTAACTAAAGTGCTCCAAGAGAATGAGATAATGTTTATAGTCCAAATATTATTAAGAGCTAATAATATTCGACATATCTATTTTTAGACTGGCAATATAAAAATAGATTCCGCCCAATATCTCTAAAAATAGAAGTCCATCTATTGTTCCAACTTGACCAACCATCCACAAATAGCATCCTGCAACTCATAGAATATGATCGACATGTCTAAAAATAGACATAGTCTAAAAGTAGACTTGCGCCAAAAATAGCTTGTGGGCCCACTTAGTGAAGGCGACTATTTTCACTAAGCTCATCATCTTGTTGCAATCTCAACAAGATAGGGATTATCTGCCACCCCAATCCTGCCTCTATGGTATTCGAATTTTATCCTAGTGAGCGCCTTCGTCAAGATATCAACATCCTAATCCTCCGTAGGAATGTAAGAAAGTAACATGATCTTCCGCTGAACACAATCTTTGATATGATGATACCGAATGTCAATGTGTTTAGATCTATCATGAAATATTGGATTAACCAAGATTTTGATGCAACTCTGATTATCACAATATATCACAGTAGGATCTAAGTGTGAACTGAACAACCCGACCAGGATCTTCCTCATCCACATAGCCTTGCATGCAACCAAACTCGCTGCCATGTACTCGGCCTCCGCTGAACTGAGTGCCACAGATCTCTACTTCCTGTTGTACCAAGAAACTATTGTCGACCCGATATTGAAAATCCCTCCAGATGTGCTCTTTTTTTCCGTTGGGCTCCCTGCCCAATCTGCATCCGTGAAGCCATGCAGCTTCACCTCATCCGACTGTCTGTACCATAATCCATATCCCAATGTGCCTTTGAGATATCTCAATACATGCTTCCCCGCCTTCCAAAAGAGCTTGGTAGGCTTAACCATAGCTTGTGAAAGCTGGTTAACAGCGTACCATATGTTAGGTCGTGTATTTACTAGATACATAAGCGACCCCACCGACTGTCGGTAAACAGTGGCATCCACTACCTCTGCCGATGTAGCGTCCTCTTTCCTCCAACCACCAGGAAGAGGAAGATCGATAGGCTTGCAGCCATGCATGTTGAACTTCTCCAGTATCTCCCGGGCATACTTGCCTTAAGACACAAACAATCCATCACTGTGCTGCCAAATTTCCAATCCCAGGAAATAATGGAGGCCTAAGTCCTTCATCTCAAACTCTTTTGCAAGATCAGCCTTGCATGAGAGTATCAACTGTTCATCACCCGTCAAAATCAAATCATCTACATAAAGTACAATGATCAACAACTTACCCTCCACCACAATCTGGTATAGGTTCAGATCTGCCTCACTCTTGGTGAATCCAAGACCGGTGAAATAACTGTCAATCCGTGTGTACCAAGCACGAGGTGCTTGTTTCAACCCATACAACGCTCTTTTGAGCCTGCACACATGTGACTCGCTGTTGAAGATCTTGAAACCTTTGGGCTGCTCTATGTACACCTCCTCCTCAATGAATCCGTTGAGGAACACAGTCTTCACATCCATCTGATAAATGTGCCATCCCATCTGCGCTGAGAGAGCTAGGATGCTCCGTATGGAAGAATACCTTGCAACAGGTCCAAAGGTTTCCTCATAATCGATCCCCTCAATCTGTGAGAAGCCCCAGGCAACAAATCTTTCCTTGTACTTCTCGACGCTCCCGTTAGCTGCTTGCTTCACTTTGTAGATCCATCTCGAACCTACCACTGATTTCCCTTCCGGCCTTGGGACAATATCTCATGCATTTTTTCTGACAATCGAATCATAGTCTTCCACCATGGAATCTACCCATGCAGGGTCCTCCACAGCTTCCTCGAAAGAGGATGGTTCTGTCACGATACACTTGCTCATCAGAGCCATGTATCTAGTATATCGGTCAAGTCACTGTCTTTGTCTGCGCTGTGATGTAGGTGCTCCTACAATATTCTCTGCATCAAGATTCAGTCGCTCGGCTTCTGTAGTGCGCTTCCGCCCTCTAATGGTTGGCGCTGCATGAGTGGTTTCTTCCACTCCATGAACCTCCTCTTGTGGCTAATCCACATCCTGAGGCTCATCCTTAGGAACTAATAGCTCCTCATCTACATGTAAGTGTGGCTCCCTCTCAAGCGAAAACTTCATGGCTTTCTCCTCATGAAATTTGATATCCTGTTGCACAAAAGTCTTCCGACTGTCTGGAAAATACACACGATAGTTGTGGGGTGTATCAGTGTACCCCAAAAATATCCCAATCTCTGCGGTCGACTCCAGCTTCTTCCTAGCATCCTTCGTTACATGAATGTAAACAGGTGAGCCAAAAATCTTCAAATGAGAAATATCAGGCTTCTTACCAGAAAAAGCCTCCTCGGGTGTCCTCATGCCAAGTACTCTGTGAGGACAACAATTTTGCACATAAAACATAGTATTGCATGCCTCAGTCCACAAGTTTATAAGGCCCTGATAATGCAACATCACCCGTGCAACACCCACGATCGTTCTGTTCTTTCACTCAGCGAACCCATGCTGCGGTGGGTTATGAGGCGCTATGAGCTCTCTTCGAATTCCTTCTGCACTGCAAAAGTCCTTGAATTTTCCAGAGATGAATTCACCACCATTATCGCTCCCAAGAGCCTTCACTTGCTTCCCCGATTCTTTCCAACCAGTGCCTTGAGCTCACAGAACTTTTAGTATGTCTCTCTCTTCTTCTGCATGAAGAAGATCCAACACTTACGAGAAAAATCATCAACAAATATCACATAATACCTGTGATTTGTTGTCGAAGCTACTGAGAAAGGTCCACACACGTCTGTGTGAATTCTCTCAAGGATCGTCGTGGCGCAACTATCCTTCTCATGAAAGGTGGCTTTCACAAATTTTCCCAAAGTACATCCCTTGCACTAATCTGATTGCGCAAGTGTACCTTTGGGAAGCCTGGTAGAAATCTGCGGCAAAATTTTCAAAGCACCATGGTGAAGATGGCCCAATCTCCTGTGCCATAGCTCGCCCTCATCCTGGCTCACCACTCCTTCTGCCTTGTGTTCCATTGCTGCGCAACCATCTACCTGCAACTGATAAAGGTTCTTAACTCGAACCCCTATCCTCCAGGTTTCACCAGTTGCCTTACTACACAGGAAAGCCTTTCCCTTGCTAAAGACAATATCATATCCCTTGTCTTCCAACATTGCTACAGAGATAAGATTCTTCTTCAATCCTGGTACATGCATGACATCCTTTAATATGAAGGGTTTGCTAGACTCCCTCTCAAAGGAAATGGTACTGATACCGGTCGCAATGTATCTACCATCATCGCCCATCTCGATGTGCACTCCAATATCCTTCTCATCCAGATTAGTAAACAAATATTTTTCTCTGATCATATGGAAAGATGCACCACTGTCAAGAAACCAAACTGAACCCATCATACTTGAGACCAAGCATGCGATCAACAAAAAATCCAGCTCAAACTGCGAGGCTAAGGCCTCTCCAGCTGCAGATCCAGCAGCTTTCTTATTTTTCTTCTTCTGTGGACAATTAGTGGCATAATGTCCATGTTGGTGACAGTGAAAGCACTTCACCTTGGACATGTCCTGCTTCTTACCTTTCGCACCGGATTGAGAAGAATTCTTCTTGCTCTTCCCCTTCCTTGCTTTGGCAACCAAAGCACAATTTTCCTCATCTTCATTCTTCGATGAAGATCCGTCCCTGGTACTCTACCTTATCTCCTCCTGCACAATATTTGACCAAAGTCGCTCCCATCCCTCCAGTTTCTCCCGACCATTGATAGAGTCCTCATAGGAATGCCAACTCTTCGGAAGCCCAAGGAGAGCCAAGCTCACCAGGTCCTCTTCATCTATAGTAACCCCCACACTTCCCAGCTCATCCCTGCACAGGAAAAAATTCGTGAGGTACTTGGGTATACTGTCGCCTTTCTCCATTTTTATCTTCCTGAGTTTATCCTTGAGCGCCAACTTCCTCTGGTCGCTCTTGCTTTGGAAAAAGTCTGTCAAAGCTTTCCACATCAAGAATGGAGAAGCTTTACCATGAAGGCTGGACACTATGTGATCCTTCACACCTTCCAATAGAATCCTTCGACATTTTTCTGTCTTCTTTTGCCATGCGTCAAGTGCGGCAGCATCACTAGAAGCAGGTTTTGGAATTTCTGCATCTATGAACTCCTTCAACCCATTATCCTCCAACACGGCCTCCGTCCTGTCCTTCCATGCAATATAATTCGAGCTGCCGTCAAGGGAATACTCCAATCACAATCCGTTGAAGGACATATCAACTTCGACACCAAGAAAACACTACTGCAAATTCGAATTCCACCAGCACAAAACTCAACCGCTTTAATGCTTTGCAATTGCTCCAATGATCAATATCACTCTGATACCATGTAGAAATTATATAACTAATGCGTTATACATCCAATATTCTCCTGATCACACACTATTTGAATTCATGCACAATTCAAAATCTCTTCTACTATTGATCATTACTTGCGGAAATTAAATCAATTGCATGCACACATTGAAACCATAAAAATTCACACATATGAACACAATGTTTTAACGGGAAAGACTGAAGCTAAAAACCCCAAGTATATGTATATAATATATGTCTTAAAGATCATGTAACAATCCTCATTCAAATTTGATCATGTCAAGCTCTCAGTACAATACAATCGCTACACACTAATCAGGCCCGATCTAGCAAATCCATGCACCGATCTTTGCCACCTGCTAGCCTGCCTCCACTACACAATCCCTGCTGAAGAATGACTCTGAATGAACTTGAATTGTTCCAGCCTTGCTCACGCAATTCTCATTGGCATCTCCAATCATTGGGTGTTGCAAATCATTTAACACTATAGTCACAACTGATAGTCAACCTGCTCTTTCACCTACCTCTCCACTGGTCTCCACTGAAACTGTCCATGCACTGTAGTTAACTGATGTATTCTTCAGTTGATTAATGATTTAATAATTAGTGAATTAATTAATAATTAATTCACACCACTCTCACTAGTGTATCAATCATTTATACTAGATACAACTAGCTCAACTGTGTCTAACTGAGTTAAACTAAACACAACTCCACCAACTACCTCAATAACTCCACCAAACTCTGTCACATGAGTTCTAACTAAAGTCTTCATGCAATAGCTCCACTTAACCCTCAGGAATAACGTAATTCGTTCTGTCATCTCCTGTGCCACATCTGTGCACTTAACTGAAGTGCTCCAAGAGAATAAGATAATGTTTATAGTCCAAATATTATTAAGAGCTAATAATATTTGACATATCTATTTTTAGATTGGTAATATAAAAATAGATTCCGCCCAATATGTCTAAAAATAGAAGTCCATCTATTTTTCCAACTTTACCAACCATCCACAAATAGCATCCTGCAACTCATAGAATATGATCGACATGTCTAAAAATAGAATTGTGCCAAAAATAGCCCGCGGGCCCACTTAGTGAAGGCAACTCTTTTCACTAAGCTCATCATCTTGTTGCAATCTCAACATCAATAAACCAAGGTGCAACAAGACCCCAATTCTGTTTCAATGTTTCGGTATGTCTTTCTATTTGATTTTAGGGCTGGGCAGTTAGAGCTGCACAAGCAATTTCACGTGGGACATTCATTTGTGAATACCTTGGAGAGGTCTTAAATGATCAAGAAGCAAATAAAAGAGGAGAAAGGTAAATTTTTATCTTGTATTGAATTCAGTTTTCCTATTTCTTCATCATAAATGGTTCTATAACTGAATGCACCTATTTCTTACTGCCACTTCTTTTCTTGTTTGTTCTAAATTACTACTATTCAGGTACGACAATGAAGGTTGTAGCTACCTATATGATATTGACACCCATATTGATACAAGTGCTTTGATTGATGGTGTACAACCATATCTTATTGATGCTACCAAGTATGGGAATGTTGCACGCTTTATAAATTACAGGTAACACACATCGTTTTGCTTTCTTAGTTGTTTTATAAATTTTAAGAATAAGTTTGCATATTGAACATAATATTCCTAAAATCATTTTTTCAGGGGCTGAATGTCACTTCTGTACTGGGTTTTTCTTTTTAGTGGCACCAAATTCTTTCCGCTTCAACCATGGGACTAATATCTTTTATGTTCGTCTTGGATCTCTTGTAAAGTTCGGATTACTTACACAGGTAAGAATTTCTATTTCCATGGAGTGGCTTGGAATAAACAATATGCTTGTCTGCAAAGGAAATGTGATGCATCATACTTGTGTTCCCATTATGGGTGGAAACCATACCTCTCCAAGGTTTTGTACTTGTTAATC
Organism: Pinus albicaulis; assembly: GCA_034641835.2. Lineage (NCBI taxonomy): Eukaryota > Viridiplantae > Streptophyta > Pinopsida > Pinales > Pinaceae > Pinus > Pinus albicaulis. The sequence continues at coordinate 363,099,272 of CM076579.1, forward strand.
TCTTCTCTGATCCCTACTTGGCTCAATCTATCCTTTATAATCTCATTTTTCAAGAAGAATAGAGACTCTTGTCATTTGATGGAAGAAGAATGCCTCAAAATATGTACTTCGTATATTGTGTGTAGTACCAGACAAAGTGAATAAATATCCATTTCCATTCTTTGATGGCCATAAATTCCACAAGCAGCTCCAGTAAGCCCATTGCCACTTTTCATCTTTGTTTGAAACTGTTTTACCATATCATGCCACGAGCCATTGACAGGCTAAAAGTGAATAGGAGCACCTATTACATTTTATTAGGTGGGAAGGGAATGGTTATTTATGGATAACCAGGCATGCAAAATGTGAGGAGAGTAGGCAGTAGATGTACCAAATATGTGCTTGTTCAGCCAAAATATGAAAGGGTAGTGAATTCAAAACAATTAAAACATAAACCCTGTTTCAGTATCTAAGCATTCACCATATATTGCCTCCACAGATGGCGGATCTTGTCTTGGCCGCCTACATCCCACACTGTAAAGCTCAAGTTCTTAAACTTGACTGTCTCTACATTGAAACCTATCATGGGCACAATTCTGACATACTCTCCAAGTCTCAGCTTATACAGAATAGTTGTTTTACCTTATTTTAACCAGATCCACAAGCTTAAGGTCAGTAGCCACAGATTGAAATTTTCCATCATCAAATTAAGAACAACATAATAAACATATGTTGATTAAAAATCCTTCTCCATTATTTACATCAAAATTCAACAAATTTAAGATGAATTTACAGAGCCTAACATCTTTTCTCAGTACCAAACAGAGCCTAACATATTTTCTCAGTATCAAATAAAGCCTAACATCTTTTCTCAGTACAAAATAATGGATCTATTAGCAAAATTAGAAGGAAAAATGGGATTCAAGTAGTGTACCTACTCCGTCTAATCCTACCATTAGTATTCGAACTTCCTTGTGTCCGCAGGATATGAAATTGGCTAATGCTTTGGCTGTTGCATTGCCCATGATCTTCATTGATACTTTTTATCTCTGCTAATTCTGCATAGATATCGTCTTATCATGGAAAAAGCATTAGTACCAAAATACTAACATGCCTCTATTGCCTCCAGCCCTTCAATTGATTAATTCCCAATGTTTATAACAGTAATCTTAATTGGTCATGGATCTGAAAAAAGGAGTTTGTAAGGACGATTCCAGCAAATATTTCTTCTGTTAGTAACTATACTTCTAGAAGAATAGAGACTCTTGTCATCTGATGGAAGCAGAATACCTCAAAATATGTACTTCGTATATTGTGCGTAGTACCAGACAAAGTGAATAAATATCCATTTCCATTTTTTGATGAATTCTTGTGGAAACAAAATTGTTTGCTGACCTGTTCTTTAATCTTTTAAAACAGTCGGAAGACCATTCAATTTTTTCTTAAATATTTTTAATTGTCCGTCGATATTGCGAAGCTTCCTAAGCATCGGTCTTCCGATGCTTTCAACCTACAAAAATTTTGCCTTTCGTCGCTCTTGCGACGCTTCTTAAGCGTCGGTCTTTCGACAAGTTCAACCTACCAAAATTTTTGCCTTTTGTCGCTCTTGCGACGCTTCCTAAGCGTCGGTCTTTCGACGCTTTAAGCCTACCAAACTTTTTACCTTTCATCGGTATTGCGACGCTTTATGAAGAGCGACGTTTAGGAAGAGCGACATTCTAAACGTCGGACGACATATCGTCGGAATTGCGACAGTTGAGCAAGCGTCGATATTGCGACACTTTGAGCAAGCATCATAATTGTGATAGTTGAGCAAGCGTCGGTATTGCGACACTTTGCAAGCGTCGAAATTGTGACACTTTGGAAAACGTCAGAAGAGCGACGGTTGTTTGGAAACAACGGAAAAAGTGTCGGTATTGCGACACTTTGGCAAAGCGTCGAAATTGCGACGTAATGGCTAACCACGTTTTGTCCGGCCTCGTACTGTCGCTCTTGTGACGACTATGTGTCGGAATAGCGACGAAGTGGCCGTCAGAAATTGGGCCAAATTTTCTAGTGGTAGTTATTAATTAGACAACAATTTACGTTAATATCCAAATGAAGAGGAGAATATCCTCCTACAACTTCTTTCACTCCCTGTCCAAATCCAAAATGTTCAGATATCCCATTTCCACATGATTCTGATCATGTTATGATGATCCATGAACTTCCATCTCTTGAAAATGAAGATCCTTGCCTCAAAAAAATGATGAGCAAGATGCGCCCAATGAGTATGCCAAAATATGGTCTTGGATATCTTGAGCAGCGAGATGAACTAATCCCACAATCTAGATTCAGTAATTTTGTTCCCGAAGACTGTAAAAGATCTACCAAGCCTGAAATGCACAAATTGTTTTCTATAATGGAAGGATGCAAAATGCATAATGTTGACACCCAATGGATTAAGAATATGCTAAATTGGGATTTATTTACTCATCCCAAGTCTAATGCTTTTGACCTTAGTACTCCAAATCAAGAAAAAGTTAGGATGTCACAAGAATGGAAGGCATATATGAAAAGGACAAAAACTTGGTTGTCCTTTTATGAATGGAAAAATAAATATGAACCCTCATATATACACATGGAAGATGCAGAGTCATCATCAATGAAACACTCTTGGACTGCTATTGATGGCAGTAAAGTTGAAACACCTACCACTTTTCCTCCCTATAAAGGAATTCTCCTAGGAGAAGCACAAAATAGTGCTAAGGCTATTCCTTTGGTATTAAAATATGAAATGCCCTTGGCATTGATGGAAGGATACAGAAAGCCAGTGAGAAGATAAATTGGACCAACACAGCAGTTAAAGGATTGGAAATGAACTGTGTTAAAATTGTTGAAATCAAAGAACATTTTGATAATTTACAAGTCTTTGTGAGTGGCATTAACAAGACTTTGAATGATGTAAATTATTCTAGTACAACATTAAAAGGTTTTGTTAGAGAATCTCTGACAAAAATGGAAGATGTTGAAAAGAAGATAGATATAGGGATGCATTCTACTCAAGGAATTATTGAAGAATTGCCTGAAAGATTTGATAAAATGCACATAGCTCCAAAAGATAAGCCCATTCCTATTTCTTATCCCTTAAAAATATCTGTAAATATCCAACATCCTATCAAGCCTGTTGATAGATTTCCCTCCCTTTTTCCAAAAGAAACAACAGAAGAAAAATCTAAGCCCATAACCCTTTCTTCTCTATTCAAAGAACCAGAAATACCAGAAAGCTCAGAACCACATATGTTCTTCATCTATGAGCCTCTTTAAAGCCAATACACCAGGAATCCTGCACCTGATCTTAGTGGGAAAGTTAAACTTCCAGAAACACATAACTTCCATCCTGAATCCCATAGAGAGTGGAATATAGACAACCTGAGTGTTGGCCAGATAAGGTGAACGATATATTTAATGTTCACAAAATATAAACTTATGTGCCTCAAAGGAAAAAATGAAGTGGAAGCTTATAAATCTATCATTAAGTGTTTTACTGGAACATTATTAAGATGGTGGGAAACAGAGACATCACCAACATTAGTGACAAAAATGGAAAATGAAATTTTGAAGGATGAAGGGGGAGATATTATTCATAATCTGGATGGAAGCCCACAGAGCAATATGTTTGGAGCATTGACTTCATTTATTTTAGAACATTGGTGCGGAGGAGAAATTGAACTTGCAAATAAACATGAGATGATTCTCATGAAATTTAAATGCTATAAAATATCCCAATATGAAGACTTTCATAGGGATTGGATCCAATGAATATATGAAGTCAAGGATAGTAAAAATATCTTATGGAAATAGGTCTATTTGGCAGCCTTGCCTTCAAAATTTGTTGATTACCTTAGACAACAAGACGCCTTCCAAATGCCTTTTGAATCTTGTACTTGGGGTGAAATTTATAGCATTATCACCAGAGTCCTTATAGGACTATGTACAAGTATGAAAGTGAACAAATCACTGCAAAAATTATCCAGACTGCTAGATAGAAAATCTATCTGTAGCAAATATGGCCTATCCATAGATGACCCCATAGTGAAAAGAAGAAAAGCTAAAAAGAAGGCCAAGAAAGCAAAAAGGAAAGGATACAGAGAAAATCCACAAAGGAAAAATAAAGGGACCAAGAAAGGGTACTACAAGAATGTCCCAAAGACGCATTATTATCAGCCTAAGGACATTCATCTAAAAACACAAAAAGGAGATCAATGGAACAAACTAACATGTTGGCTCTGTGGCCAACCAGGAAAGAAATCAAATCATTGTTCTATTGCAGATGAATCTAAGAAAAATACAGGAAAGAAGTCCAAAGAAATATCAAAGAAGAAAATAACAGTAAAAATAGAAGGGTCAATCATGTGCTATAAATGTGGTTTCAAAAACCATAAGTCTGAAAATTGCCCCAACTTCACAATCAGACAATAAGTCCAACAAAAACAACTTTGTTCTAGCTCATCATCCTCTGAGAGCTCTTCTTTAAAATTTTGAAGAAGAATTAAATATGCATATGAATGAATGCAACTATACTGATTAAGATGATTGCCACTGTGATTCAGATACTGAATCAAAAAGTTCTTTTGATGAAGAAGACTTTGTTTATGAAAAGAAACAAAAAGAAAAAGTTCTCATGGCACAAACTATAGATGATTTAGAGACAAAATTACTTTCCCAAATCAAAGCATTGGGAGAAGGAGAAATGAAAGAAAGATTACTGGAAAATTTTCTAAATACCAGACATAAACACTAGGGAAGCAGTAGCAGAACTATTCCAAAAATAGAAGCCAAGGCATTGTTCATTGATGCCTCATTTGAGAAAAATACAAGAGCTTTCCAACGAAGCCAACAACAATCAAAAGCTAGGTCCTTAACAGTGGGAGAAGTTAGCCAAGAGATCCACAATCTTAAAAAGGAATACTCTTCCCTAAAAATAAAGGTTTCTGAATTAGAAAAAGGAAAGACACTTGATGAAGAAGAATATTTTTCAAACCCAAATGTAGAGATTTTTGAGGGAAAACGTGATGAATCTATAGGTTTTAGAGATATGGGAGTAATGACCCTACAATACCAACAACATCATGTCATGTTGGATATTTGCATAAAAGGAGAATTTTTTTCTCTAAAGACACTTATTGACTCAGGTGTCGATGTCAATGTTCTAAAATCAAAACTAATACCAACAAAATATTGGGTAAAGTATTTCAGACAAGTGGTTGGGTTAAGGAGTAAAAATTTATTGTATGAAGTCCCCCATGCTTCTATATGTTTCAAAGAACATTGTATCAAGCTAAAATTTGTTGTTGCTGACATCCCTATTGACTACATTTTAAGAAATGTATTTTTGGTTGATGTAGAGCCACATGGTTCAACCAGATTAGAAGGCAACAAGGCTGGATATTTTATAATTGTACCAAGCTCAGATGGTAAGCTAAAAACAAACAAATTTCCCTTTGTCTCTACTCCCAAAGTATCTACCATGGTACAAGACATGCAACAGATTGAAAAAGCCAGCAATAAATTGATTGAGCTCAAGGACCTGAAAACCACCATAAAAATAGGAGATTATATTCATAATCTTATCATCAAACAAAGGATCTCCAGTTTGAGATCAAAAATTGAAAAATAATGCTGTGCTGAAGAACCAAATGCCTTCTAGTATATAAAACAACATTGTGTGGAATTTCCATACAAAGATGATTATGAAGGGAAACCTTGCAAAAGCAGGGAAATTCCCATGAACAAAGAATACAGGGATCTATGTCAAAATGAAATAGCAAGTTTATTGAATAGAGGATTGATCAAAGAATCTAGTAGTCCGTGGAACTGCTATGGTTTTTACGTCAATAAACATTCATAACAATTAAGAGGGATTCCAAGATTATTCATAAACTATAGACCTCTAAACACTGTCTTATTTGATGATACTTACCCTATTCCCCACAAAGGGAACGTCTTAGCTAGAATAGCAGGAGCTAAAGTATTTTATAAGTTTGATATGAAATCAGGCTTTTGGCAAGTTGCAATCAGAGAATCTGATAAATTCAAAACAACTTTTAGTGTCCCAGCAAGACACTATGAATGGAACGTAATGCATTTTAGACTCAAACATGCACCGTTCAAATTTCAAAAGGTTATGGATACAATTTTTAAACCATATTTTGATTGGTTATTAGTATATATTGATGATGTGCTCATATTCTCCAAAAATTTCCATGAACATTTCAAACATGTTAAAAAAAATTCCCAACTGGTTAAGAATAATGGGTTGGTACTCAACAAGAAAAATATTGAACTCTTCCAAACAAGTATCAATTTTTTAGGACATACAATCAAGGATGGAAAATTTCTCTACAAAAGCATGCTCTAGAATTCGCTAATAAATTCCCATATGTCATCATTGACAAAACCCAATAACAGAGGTTTTTAGGCTGCTTAAATTACGTAAGAAGTTTTTATAAATATTGTGCCAAAGATAGAACATTACTCAACAAGAGATTGCAAAAGCACCCACAACCATGGACAACAACACACATAGAAGTCGTCAAAAGAAGTAAAAGCAAGGTAAAAACTCTCCGAGTCCTTTATATTGTTGATGAAGATTCGTTTAAAATTGTTGAAACAGATGCCAGTGATATTGGGTGGGGAGGAGTTCTAAAGAAAAGAAAGGAAGGAGAAGAGAAAATTGTACAGTTCATCTCAGGAACCTGGAGCCCTTCTGAAAAGAATTACTCCACAATAGAAAAAGACGTCAAAGTAGCATGGAACTACATTGACAAATTTGATATCCACCTTATCCATAAAAGGTTTCTCTTAAGAACTGATGCCTCTACTCTAAAAAAGGTTCTTAGCAAAGATATAAAGAATCCAGGAGAAGAAAAGTTTGCAAGATGGCAGGCTCTATTTGCTAATTTCGACTTTGATGTTGAACACATTAAGGGTGAGAAAAATTGTTTACCTGACTTTTTGAGCATAAAATACTTAAGTCAGGCTAACACTATCATGGTAATAGTAACAAAGTAGGACCTACCCCAACATACAGAGACCCTAAGGAGTATTCCAGAAGCACAAAAATGGGGAGAATATTGTTCAAAATGCAAACCCACATGGTAGTTGAGAAACACAAAGATACTAGATGCAAACCTCCAGTCTCACACAGATATACAACATCTGGTACCAGAAAGAAAAGTCTACCCTAAAGATAGCAAATGGATACACGACATGGTATATGAGAGAAGTATGCTTTTTGCACACTTGGCTGAAGAAGCTTGAAGCCAAAATTTCCATGATATAAGTGTCATTTGGACAGAAGGAAGCAACCAAAGGAGAGTCTACCATAAGTATTTTGCCATAAACCGTACCAGGGTTCCAACTTGGCATGATATGTCTAAAATGTGGCCACAAGGAAACCCATCTATTATCTTTCTAGACACCATATACAATTTTATTGATTAAAAAATTTTATGGTGAGACATTATGAATGTTGATGGGAAAAATGAAACTCATTATACTAAAGTCAAGTTTGGACCTACATGGACTACACAGAGAAACAAGTAGGGTGAATGGCTTCAAAATTGGCGGGATGATTATGGCCTCAATAAAACAGCTATGGACCCACTATATTTTAAAAATGATTTTCAATCTGACTGTAATATTTGTGGGTTCATGACATAATGTTTTCATTCTCCATGTAAAATTGTTGGGGATTTAAATAATTACCCAGATAGTGATATTCTTGAACAATTTATGAAAAGACATCTGAATGGCTGGTAATGACTAAAATCAAACATCAAATAGTCTTGAGAAATCCTATGATTGTACGAAGAATATACACCAAAGCATGGGATACTTCTAGATACGTTTGATTCATATTTCCAAGGACCACACCTCTTGGAGATTAATAATTATGGTTCTAGTGGGCTTATCCATAAAGCATCGACTGTTTAATGATGTCTAGTCATAGACTGAATGTGACTAGTTTTTCTCATGGGATTTTCTAGTAAAAAGTATCCACAATGTAAATATAAGTAAATCATCTATAGTATAGTTTTGTATAAATATTCCTTTCAGTCACGAGACTCAGAGCACTTCTCCGAATTTTGGTGGGATTTGACCCACATCTCTATGACTGATGGAAAATGTTACAAAATTTTTCTATCCGATGGTCAAATTTTTGTCCCCTCATTTATTATATAAGGAAAGGAGTTAGGCCCATTTGACACATTTGGAGTTGGAGTTTGAGAGTCTTAGTTTTGGAGTTTTTGAGTTCCAGATTGAAGTCTGAGATTATCTTCCTGCTCTGCATCTGCGAACATCTGTTTGATTTTCTTGCATCACGAAGAAATTCTTGCTTCTATCTTTTAGAGTCTGAATCTGAGAAGCCTGCGCATCAGAGTGAGAGCTCTGGTGAGAACCTAAAGTGGCCAGATTCTTAGGATTTAAGTCTATCAAGTGTGTTTGTCAAAGTTCTAAGACTGCGTCTGTGAAAGGCCAGGAAGCCTTCAGATAGCTTCTTTTTTATCAAGTCGCAATATCTGATAAATGCCTTAACAATCTATCTCTGTAAAAGAACTATATCTCTCTGTAAAAGCTTTATCTTCATGAATAAAATGAGTATCCATTTCTGAAGCATATTTCCACCTGTGAGTACATTATTCTGCCTGTGTTAAATTAATCTGTTGAGGTAGTATATCTGAGACAAGAAGTTCACTTGAGGTTCGACAGATACTCACCGAGGTATGAGGAACACCAGTCCGCTAAAGGCAGGAGGCCGCGTAAAGGACGCTAGAGTGTGAAATTCCAGACGTTCGTGTATTGATCACAGAGAAGAGACTTAGCAAGGCCGAAGAAAAAGTGCAAGCTTCCTCTAAAGCCCCTGCAGCAAATTGGGAGATATTATTCATAATCCAGATGGAAGCCCACAAAGTAATATGATTGGAGCATTGACTTCATTTATGTGGGTTTCCATTTTGAAGAGTATTCTCCCCATTTTTGTGCTTTTGGAATACTCCTAGGGTCTCTGTATGACTTTGGATATGCTGAAAGGTACACCACGCTTTACGTTAATATCCAAATAACTTTGGATATGCTGGAAAGTACAACTCGTTAAATTTTTATTGGTGTACTATTGATGACAAGCTCGAAAACTGTAAACTGCTTCACAAAGAGAAATTAAGTCTGAGAATTGTAGACCACTTCACAAGTAAAGGTTAAAATTTCGAGTGAAAAAAATGAATTATTACAACATACTCTTAAGGAGAAGGAAACATCTACTTAAAAACAAAAATTAAATATGTTGCTCAAAAGTAAAAGGAACATCTACTAAAAACCAAGATTAAATGTAAGAGTCTTTAGCCAAGGGAACATCTACTTAAAAACCAAGATTAAATGCAAGAGTCTTTAGCCATGATATGATTCTCACATAGTTTTGTTTTCTAATAATTATTAGATTATTTGGTTTGACTTTATTTGGATTTTTCAAACTATTCAACATCATTAACATCAAACACTAAATTTTAGCGTATAGGGTAAATTTCTTAATAATGGTTTAAGTCTCCTTCCCTATACCTTTATTTTCCACTTCCTCATCGTCTGGATAGGGTATGATTCACGTCTTAGTAATTTATTTTATTTTCTTAGTAATTTTTTTGACAATAGCGACGGTCAACATTGATATGGTCGGAAAATTGTCTACTCATACATTTTATAAATAAAACTATAAATTATTAGTTATTTTCTTTTTATAAAAATAACATATTTTACAATTTTACAATTTTACTTTTAATAAATAGATAAAAAACTTTTTTTTTTGGTTCACAAATAGATCACAACAAAGATAATAATCTTTATTGTATGACTATCCTCTTTATTTTATGACTAGGTTAAAGAAGAAAAATAACACTCCTAAATAAGCAACACTCATCAGCTTCATAATAAGACTAACCAAAAACCAAAAATCTGATGGGAGGAAAGAATTTTTGAACTTCGTGTTACACTTATTATGGTTAAATTTTACAATATTTGTAATATTAATGATTTTTATAATTTTTCTTAGTCATGAAAATAAAAAGGAATTAGGAAAGGTTCTATGCAATATTTTTAATCATAAAAATAAAATGTTAAAGAAATGAATTAATCATTAATTTTTAAAACTCTAATAAAGCAAAACTAATTTAAGTGAATGGTTATTGTCTTATAATCAATCGGGCATTCAATGCTCACAATTAAATTCTAATTTCTTTACAAAATATTAAGTTTCTCTAAAAGTCAAGTTAGAGTATTAGGCTTTAGAACATGATTACTTAAACATTGAAAATATGAGTTATTGTTTTATTAGAGGGTTAGGATTACACATGTGAGGGTTAGGAGTACATGTGTAAGAGATATGCAAAGAAAAGTGGGTATAGTGTGTGAATAGGAAGCTTGAGAGTAGATAATTCTCATTATAAATTTATCAAATTTGTGAATTTATTATATTCAAATTATTTTTGAGGAAATATTTATAATTTTTTAATATAAAACATTAATTGAAACTTGATAAGCTAGTTAGCGTGATTAAGTGCGTTGAGCTTCATGTAGAATGTATTAATGCCCTATGGTCAATTTAAAGTATTTTTTCTTTTCTCACTCATGGTCTATACTCTAAGTCGTTACCCAAAAACATTAGTTAGTGCAATGAATTTATGCCATCAATTTTTAAAAACAATTGTTATTAATGATTAGCCATAATCAAACATTCCTTGATGCATCTTATTGTGAGGATCCACTGCAAAATATTGATAGACTTATGATTACAATTAGTGTGTCCTTCATTTTGGCTTCATGATCATGCTCATCAAAACTCTCTACACCACTAATATCAATACTTTAATATAAACAATTTCTCTAAACAATTAATTCACACTAAGATCTTATAACTCCCTCACCAATGTAAAGAAATTCCTTTAATAACTTTCTTTTTTTAGTGCAACACCACATATATCTTGAGGTTTCATTTTAAGTCTAATCTCATACGCTTTAATGAGAATTTTTCAATCTAAGTATTGCAAAAATAAATAGCAAACTAAATTATCACGAAACTCTAAATATAATATAATTATAATAGAAACTCTAAATATAAAATAATTATAAAAATTATTAACAATTACTATCAATAAACTTCTTATATTTCTCCTAATAATTAAAAAATATATAAAAAAATACATTAAAAAATAAAAATTAACATAACTCAATAGTATATCAAAATGAGCTTAACCTCTTCATAACTCTAAATAGTTCACTTACAACGAGACTTGTTCCGTGAAATATATAATATTGTGCCAATAATAACTGAAATTGAGGATCCAAGCTATGAAATTAAAAGTTCTAACATGAAAAGAATGAATCCACACCAAGTGATTTCACATGCAATAGTTTTTTCCCTATCTTAATTTTCATACAATCAATAATCTTTTCGACAACTTTTTCTTTAAATTTATGATATATATAATTTTTTTAATTTACTTAAAATGAATAATAACTTTTAAATTTTAAATTTATTTTATATATATATATATATAAAATAAGTTAACAATTTAAGATTTAAAAGTTTACCTTTTAATGTAATATTTTTCTTTAAAAAATGATGAATCAATCTACATTTATTAATAACAACCAGTAATAACTATCTAACTTTATAAAATTAATATACATTATAACTGACAATTTACAAGTCAACATGTATTATATTACTAAACTAAATATTAGTGAAAAATTTTATGTCAATCATATATTATATTACTAAGCCAAATATTCATTAAAAAAAATTGGTGTCATAGACAAAATTCAAGTCAATGTCTTTTATACTTAAATTTTTAAGAGACTAAACCACTAACACAACCACATTAAAAATATTAATGTAGTTGATATACCTCAAAAGTCATTGAGCAAAAGGTTCATTCTATAGCTGAGTATAAGGGGGAAGTGTAGGTTTGTCTATCCATCTATGCCCCATTAAAATAAAAACAAAAAATAATATTATGCTCTAAATAGAAAAATAATGTCTACTCTAATTTTTAAAAAATCAATATGTTGTAAAGTAATTAGAAATTTAAAAAAAAAATGTGTGAATCAGAAGTTTAAATCTTATACTTTTCGAAAATATTTCAACAAGAGATTTAAATAAACTATTTGAAGATCTATATTAACAAATTTATGTGAATATCAACTGGCAATTTTTTTTATGGTTATAATTTTTATTCGAGTTGTATTTAGTGTGACTTTTTGGAGACTTTTTTCGGTGGATTTTTTGATCAAATTTCTTTAAAATCCGACAAAAATTCATTGCAATCACATGTTTGATTGGTAACCCTGCACAATCCAAGTGCCTTTAGGGTTTTTTAGGGTGCTGAATCCATATATATAGTCAAAAAACCAATTTAAATAACAGAAATCAAGATTTCACCAAAATTCACACTAAAGACAACTCCATTTTTATTTGATCATATATATACTCTATTTAGCATTCAAAAATACAATTTAAACAATGAAAAATAACACATTGTATTTTGCACTCTAAAAAAGTTTGCACTGTGAAGAAATTTAATCTCTTTAGGCTCATGTCCGATCCGTACTTAAGGTTGTTGAGCCGAGAGGCTCATTTTACAACCCAATATGAGGGGAAGTGTAAGTTTGTTCGTCCATCTGTGCCCCATTAAAATAAAAATAAAAATAAAAATTATGTTTTAAATAGAAAAATAATGTATATTATATATTTTTTTAAATGAATATGTTGTAAAGTAATTAGAAGTAAAAAAAATGTGTAAATTAAATGTTTAAATCTTATACTTTTCAAAAATATTTCAACAAGAGATTTAAATAAACTATTTGAAGATCCTTGTTAGCAAAACTATGTCAATATCAACTTGAAAAAAAAAATTATGGTTATAATTTTTATTTGGTCCTATATATATTATATTTAGCATTTAAAAATACAATTTAAATAATAAAAAATAACACATTGTATTTTATACTCTAAAAAAATGTACACATGAGAAAATTTAATCTTTCTCAACTCATGTTAGATCTAGTCTTAAAATAAATCTATATTAGTTTGTATCTATTATTAATAAATATATAATAATAAAAATAGGATTCATTTAAAAAAACTAACAAAATTCATGTCGATCTCTTTAGTGCTTAAATTTTTTAAAAACTAAACCCCTAGAAGTTAGCTTAAAAGCATGCCTTAAGTTAGGATGTCGTTCCTCATGTACCAAACATTCAAAACCAACAATTCTTTACAAGGGTATTGGCCTAAAACCAACAACAATAAAAAAAAAAAAAATAATGAATATGTTTCTATATATATAATATTGTCATATTATTTCATAAATTAATATAAATATAAATTGAAAATATTTTAGTATTATGAATTTTTTATTTGGTAAATAATAATGGATATCAAATTTTAATATTGTTTTGGAGTTTTATGTATAAAAGATGTATTTTAGAAATAAATTATACATGATCTAAGCTATTTGAGTCTAACTCCAAAGCAATTCTTCACATAGAAGGTTCTTTCATAATGTGTTCAATTCTTAAACTAAGACTATATCTTATGTATAGGCCAAGATTTCATTTAGAGGCCATATCTTATGGTTTTGGTATACATTATAAGTAACTTGTTTAAGGCCCAAGCCTTTGGATTTAATCTTTGAATCATGTCTTTTATCAAGAATCAATCATTCTCCATTGTGAAAAACCTTTCAATTAATATTCCATACAAAGGGCATGTCTTATGCTTTGGGGTCATGTGCAAGTCTCATGTACCTTAGAAATAACTCTTTTAGGGCCCAAAACCTTAGCTTTTGGCCTTAAAGTATGTCGTCTGTGAGGATGCCCTTTAGAGGCTCAAAATATAAAGGACTGACAAGGCATATGGGCCATGGTCTAAGCTCACAGTCATGGCCCATATGCCTTGTCAGTCCTTTAGATTTTGACCCTAAATCTTCTCTTAAGCAAGGAAATGATTCCCTAGTATACCAAAGCTCAAAATTGGGTGCTTATCTAGCTCATGGGAAAATCATTCCTTTTGAAGGGTTGATCTGAAGGTCTGGTTCTCAATATGATGGCCCATGTGACTTGAAACTAGATTTTTTGAGTTTGGAGCCACTATATTTTTTTCCTAAAACATATCATAAGTCAAAATACCCATCCTTGATGTGCAAAGCTTCATAATTAGGCGTGTATCCCACATATGAGGAAAATATTTCGTCTAGAGGTACTTATGTTGTAGTTGAGGAACTATAATAATCATGTAATCCAAAAAATAAATATATAAAGCATAAGCCCCTAGATTGTGGCCCTAAAACATGTCCTTGGGTTGGTCGTAGGGGAGGGGAGAGGAGGGGTGGGGGTGTTGGAAACTCTTCCTTATTACACATAATTTTTTATTCATGGATGTATCCCATACCTAGGAAAAAAATCCTTATAGAGGTCTTGTCTCATGGTATGAGGACCCATATATAGTCCACCTCTCTTAAAAGTAACTTATTTAGAACCCAAGACCCTAGATTTCATAACCAAAGTATGTCTTGATAGAAAAGACCACCACCTAATAAACCAAACCAAACCAAGGTTGCATCCCACACATGCCCCAAAGATTCCTTCAAGATGGTTTGTGTCATGGTTTGAGGCCTTATTGATAGCAAATATCCATTAGAAGAAACTCACTTAAAGCCCAAACCCTCGCTTTTTTTGTTAAGCATAAATTAGAGGATAAAAGCCTCCCTATGTTTACCAAACCTCTAAATTAAGCTCATTTTCTATTAGAAATTAAATGACACAACAATGGAACACATAAAATATTGTAAAAAAAATAAACACAAAAAACATAAAACAAGAGACACACAAATATACGTGGTTCACCCAAATTGGGCTATCTCTACGAAGACACAACTAGTCATTCCTTTTATATTATCTAGAGATACAGCCTACAACAAATCTGATGTAATTTCCTCTTCTCTCTCACACAATATCCTCTATTTTCTTCACATGAAATAATACACGGCTGTAATACAATTCCCTCATATAAATCGAGGGTTGCCTTCTAGGGAAAAAAGCTCTAAATTAACATGACTTCTACCATCAGATCTTCTGCCTAATTAACATCCCAAATTGACTACGAAATTACAATATTTTACAAGGAAATTTTTCATCTATTTTTTTTCAGTGGAGCTAGTGTGGGGGAAAGCCCCCCCACACCCCCCCGTCAGGCACTGAGATCCAAACACGGCTGATTTTTTTTTTTTAAATTAAAAATAAAAATAAATAAATAAATCATGAAGATAATCAAGCTTAGCTCCATGCCCAAAATTTTTCTTCTGTACACCAACATTCCTTATGGAATCCCTATCTCGTGGTCTAATTCCATGTTCATGGTTCACGGTTCACGTACCTTATATATACCTCAAAAATCCTAGCAAGGAAACCCAAAGAATTCTTAATTCCATTCACAGATGGCATCCCTATTAAACCCTTTGGTGTAGACTAATGCACGTAACCTAGGGAGATTTGAACCAAACTCCAAGTAGCACAAAATAAGATAATATACGCACCAAACTTAATAAAAGTAGTTTAGCTAACCCCTTGGGCTTAAGAAATGATGGCATAAAGATGTTAATTCATGGTTGAACCATTAGAGAATAAAACATGAGGCCACTCTACAAAATATTGAGACCATTAAAAATATGATCACATGTAAATTTAAGGAAAAATCATGATGTGAGGAAGAAATTGAACATAAGATAAAATTGAGGTACTATAAGGAGGCCATTAAATTTAAGGAAAAATCTTGATGTAAGGAAGAAATTGAACCTAAGAGAAAATTGAGGTATTATAAGGAGGTCATTAACCCCAATTTAAAAGATCAAAAGTATATTTTGGTTATAGCTAGTTTAAAGAAGCAAATTAGCATTGTCAAAATAATAATGAACTCTCACCAGTTCCTTAGTAAAACCAAGCATTGAAAAATTTCTAAAACACTATGGGATGAAAGAATTTGTGATATTTGTGATATTAGGAAATAAAAGATAAAAAACTCTCTTAAAATATCTTGCATGTAGCCATATTATATCTCAGATTTCAAAATACATTAACTATCTTTATAACATATTAGTTCACTAAAATTAAAACTTCTTTCCAATCTCTTCAATCTTAAAAACAAAATATTAAATAAAACAATTACTTTTATATTTTTGTTAACAATTTAAAATTATATTTTTAAAATAAATAAATAAATATATATATATATATATATATATATATATATATATATATATATATATATATATATATATATATATATATATTCCGATTTTTAAGAAAGGGAAAAAATAAAAAGGAAGGAAGGAAGAAAGAAGCCAACCTTTATCATCTACACATATAAACATAAACCAAATCGTACATCAAAGTATCAACATTAAAAAAAATGCATTATTCCTTTTAGGTTAGGAGGACAAACGCATGTCATGTAATGGGTATTAAATAGTTGCAACTATACCAAACAAGATAACAGAATGTCAACTTACTTGACGAATGACATGTTGTAGCCTAAAGGAGATACAATGTGCAAACCTTCCAAAGGCATGGATATGATAATGACATTCAGATATAAGAATATAATGAATATGGTAATGACATCTGATATAAGAATCATTCAACCATATGATTTTCTGGAGGCTTCTCGACGAAGCCTCATTTTCTGCTCTGGGTCTGGTTGTTGTGCGTTTTGGTCTCCGACTATTGCGCAGAGGTTCTTCGATGTTTGACGCCTCCGCCACCACCCTCCGTGTGCTCCATCCGTCGTTATGGCACCTGTGCTCTCCTGGATCGAGCTCCCCTGGTCCTAGTTTGACCACATCGGCCTTCAAAACTTTCATGGTTTATGCTCTGTGGCTGTTCACACTAGGATCTGTGTTCGTTAAACCTCTGCTCTGTGTTGGTTTAACCTTGGCGCTGTGGTGGTTAAACCTCGGCGCTGTGTGGTTATACCTCGGCTCTTTGGTGGCTATGCTCAACTGTGTGTTGTCATACCTCGACCCTGTGGTGGTTTTACCTTGGCCCTTTCGTGGTTTTATTCGGCTCTGTGGTGGTTTTACTCGGCTCGGCCCTATTGTGGTTTTAACTCAGATTTTTGGTGGTTTTTCTCGGCTCTGTGGTGAGCATACCTCGCCTATGTGGTGGTGGTGGTCATACATCGGCTCCATGGTGGTCATAACTCGTCTCTGTGATTCGACGCTACATGGCTTACAAGTCTGTATGCTCTGAATTTTGTTTTCAGGTGCGTTTTTCAGCTCTGGATGCTGTGAATTGTGCTTTCATGTGCATTTCCCTGTTGGTTTTAAGTGTTTTTGCAATTTTTTTTAATGTTTGTGCTCTATGAATGATTGTGTTTTTGATTTGTTTGCAGGTCAATGCAGAAGCTAGGGACAATGTAGTTGGTTGGAAAGGCAAGGAGGACAATGCAGTTGGCAAGGAGGAAGGCCAGGAGAGAGAGGAATTGGATGAGAGGAGTCTTAAGGTAGGAATCTGTCCTACCAGTCATATGTATGTGTTTGTAAACACATTTAACCTGAAGGAGATGTTCTCTATTGAGCTTCTTTACTGTTTTACTATGTTTTACTGTGGTTTTACTGTGTTTAGAGTTTAGGGTTGTAATTGGAAAATCGAATGCTTTGACCATCCTGCTTTGAGTTCAAATGAAAATATAATGTTGGTTACTGTTTATGCATTGAAAGGTTTACTGTGGTTTTACTGTGTTTAGGGTTTAGGGTTGTAATTGGAAAATCGAATGCTTTGACCATCCTGCTTTGAGTTCAAATGAAAATCGAATACTGGTTGTTGTTTATGCGTTGACAGGTTTATTGTGGTTTTACTCTGTTTAAGGTTTAGGGTTGTAATTGGAAAATCGAATGCTTTAACCATCCTGCTTTGAGTTCAAATGAAAATCGAATGCTAGTTGCTGTTTATGCATTGAGAGGTTTACTGTGGTTTTATTGTGTTTAGGGTTTAGGGTTGTAATTGGAAAATCGAATTCTTTGACCATCCTGCTTTGAGTTCAAATGAAAATCGAATGCTGGTTGTTGTTTATGTGTTGAGAGGTTTACTATGGTTTTACTGTGTTTAGGGTTTAGGGTTGTAATTGGAAAATCAAATGCTTTGACCATCCTGCTTTGAGTTCAAATGAAAATTGAATGCTGGTTGTTGTTTATGCGTTGAGAGGTTTACTGTGGTTTTATTGTGTTTAGGGTTTAGGGTTGTAATTGAAAAATCAAATGCTTTGAACATCTTGCTTTGAGTTCAAATGAAAATCGAATGCTGGTTGTTGTTTATGCGTTGAGAGGTTTATATTATGGTTGGACCATATGATTAGAGGATTTCCGCAATTTAAAAAATAAATAAATAAATAAAATTGCTCAGATCTGAGAGGTTTTACTGTGTTTAGGGTTTATTATGTTTAGGATTTAGGGTTCCACAATTTAGACATTTTAATCTCTGCGTAGATTGATAAGTTGCCCTTCTTGCAAATACTAGATCCTATTTGTTCCCCAACTACTGGTATTAGAGCTTAGATTTGCAGTTAAATTTTGCAGTGAAATTTAGGCTTTTTTCATAGCTCAACAAATCGGATGCTACTTTACATAGGCTAGGAATATAGACTCTTCAAACCTCCTGCATAATAGAAATACACAAGATTTAGGATTCACAGTATTCAAAGCTACAACAATTGCATATCTTCCACTGTCTGTTCTTCTGTAGGTCAAGAAACTGGATGCTACAGAACACAAATTTGCATGAATGCATCTACTCCATGTTTCTCAATCTGTAGCATGAGGATGGCAACCTATACAATGGATTCCACAACAGTTATATATTCGACAACATCCTAATCTCTTTTCATGGAAACATCACCTGCAAGTTATGCCACTTCTTGCAATCAATGGTTAGTTTATAAACCAAGGAAATTTTCTTTCAATGGTTGAAGTGGACCTGATAAGAATAAGATACAACACGGTATGAATGAATGGTCCACTTTTTTCCCTTTCTTTGTTTATAAGTGTTTCTTTTTTTATAAGTGATAAGATAGCATTAGGGAATTTGAACACTTGAAAATTTCCATTTCTTTTTTTGCTTATGAATTCAGTTTCTTTGTTGAGAGTATCCTCCTTTATTCACTGATTTTTATTGATGAAGTAGCAAGTAATTTTCACCTCCTTTTTATTGAGAGATTTTGATTGATGAAGTTTGCAATGAATAATGAATTTTGATGATACAGTTTTGTTACAATTACAATTCTTGTTTGGGGTTAGGTAGTGCTTTTAACTATTTAAAATTGAATTTATAAATTTATTCCATACTTTGAAAAATTCCAAAGAAATTTAAATTGTGCAAAGTTGACTGTGATTTTAGTAAATCCTTGTCAAATTTAGAGAAAAATTAAATAAAAACATACTTTATGCTACTTTATGCTACAAATACTATTATGTTGTGTGGGACACCTGACGTACAACAGGTGGATTCGCCTACGTGGCATGGGGGCCAGTCATTGCTGAGGTGATATTGCATGGATATAGTTTGAGGTTGATATGGATTGATAGGGGAATTCAATGGTAGTGTGATTGGATGTTATGCCCATGCATTGATGTTAATGGAAAGTGAATTTGTTGAATTTACTTGCATTGGAGTTAGTTTCCTTTCCTTATGTATCCAAATGCATAGGTAATTCTTCATTCATTAGCTCTGAGTCACACTCCACCTTGGATGAAATATTGAACATGTTGACTTCTCAATTTCTAAATCAGGAGGTATAAAGCTTGGCTCTCACAACTTGACAAAGGCTAGTATTGAATGCAGTATTGCACTAATTTCTATTTCTGTTGATAAATGTTAAATATGACCTTACAAAAGTATGTATGCCAAACATCTTTTCTACCTCTCTATTTTCAAATAAATGGTTAGTCAGTAGGGCTGGTGGCATGTATCGATCAGGAATCAATTGCTCCCCATGTTGATATACTTGTTATTTTACATGATTATTAGTATCTATTTCTGTTCATCAAAGAGCATGTAATGTTCAAGGGATAGTTTGTTTAGATGCAATCAGGTTGTTTTGTTAATGATGTTCAATTCAATTATGAATTCAATTTCTTTGTATAAGCACCATAGAGCTGAGGTTTAACCACCATAGAGCCGAGTATGTTAATAATGTTTTATAATGTTTTATATTGTTAATAATGTTGAAAAAATTTATGAATTCAATTTCTTTGTTCACACCCTCTGTTGATTGTTCAAGGTATCATTGTTTTGCAGTTATGATTTTTATAATCCACTTATTTTTAATCAATTAAGAGGTGGGATCATTCAATCATGGTTGTTCTCATTGCAAGACACATTTTCAGATTGGGGCAATGGGCCAAAATCCAAGTTGGAATTTGGTGTCAGAGACCTTTTTTGCAAGATGAATTATGTTTCTTTGTTGAGAGTATCCTCCTTTATTCAGTGATTTTTATTGATGAAGTTAGCAAGTAATTTTCACCTCCTTTTTATTGAGTGATTTTGATTGATGAATTTTGCAATGAATTTTGATGATACTTGTTATTTAACAGGATTATTGGTATCTGTTTCTGTTCTTTAAAAGAGCATGTAATGTTCAAGGGATAGTTTGTTTAGATGTAATCAGGTTGTTTTGTTAATGATGTTCAATTCAATTATGAATTCAATTTCTTTGTTCAATTGTGAATTCAAAAATCTGATATAGGCTAAGACTATAACTTCAACATATTAACAAACTTTCAGAATTTAGAAATTGTTTGATATGTAGGAATTATAAACTGTTTGATATATAACTTCATAAAAAATCTGATATAGGCTAAGGCTATAACTTCAACAGATTAAACATTGTTTTATACATACTAATTTGAAAATGTTTGTAGCTTCCCAAACATCCATGGATGCTATCATTAGCAAACCTATTTAATCCTTACCAAAATCACAGTGTCTTGTAGTTACAAAAATTAAGTCATGGCACCTCTATGCTTGATGGCTTCC
Organism: Pinus albicaulis; assembly: GCA_034641835.2. Classification (NCBI taxonomy): domain Eukaryota; kingdom Viridiplantae; phylum Streptophyta; class Pinopsida; order Pinales; family Pinaceae; genus Pinus; species Pinus albicaulis. The sequence goes on from CM076579.1 coordinate 363,120,368, forward strand.
ATTTCCTGCATTGCCCAAGTATGGTGGACTGCCCAACATTGGATGATTAGGATGTGCCTGAATGTTGGCATATGGTTGACTCCAATTTGCTCCATGTAGCCATGGTGGGATTGAGTAGCCCAAGTGTCCACTTGTGTTACTAACCCCGACACTGACTGCAGGTGTCATATAAACACAATTAGGATTTAAACCTGCACTGGTAGGGGTATAAGAGGTGGGCCTAACCCCTGCCTGATAGCTAGGGACTTGGATGTTAATCAGGTCTTGGAATGATGGTGTCTGCTTTGCAATGTGGTCCAGCGTGTTAGACATCAACCTATTTGCCTCAAACTAGCTTGAACCATGGTCTTATCTGCTTGTCACCCCTTCTCCTTTTTCCAACTCTTGTTGAACCTTTCTTGCCTCTCTTTGTTGCCTTTCCAATTGCTTTTGATGTTCCTTATCTTCCCTTTCTTTTTGTCTTTCCAACCTTTCCTTTGCTCGAGCTTCTGTTGTTGCAATCCTTGCAACCCTCTTTTCATTGGCTAACTCCTTCTTTCTCTTTTTAGTTTCCTGAATTTCATTCTTTTTACGTATAGACTCGAACATTAAATTCATATAATCTTCAGATGTGAGAAATTATGAACTCCTCCCTAAACAAAGATAATCTGAGGTTGAGTTCCTTGATGAGGCCTTCACTCTCTCTACTGGTAGCTTTAGGAATGCACCAAGTAATCTCTGCTTTTCCAGACCTGGCTGCTGGATTTCATCTTCTGGGACAAATAATTGGCCCCAACTGTTGTCTTCTTGAGGTACTTCATGCTGAATAGGCTCCTCTTCTAGTGATCCATTGTCCACAAAATAATGAACAAGTTCTGTGTTCAACCCTGATGGTTGTGAAGGCATGTCCATGCTTTCATCCTCTTTGGTGGTAGATACATTATTTCCAGTGATATTCATCACGGCCTCTGCCAGCCATGATGGTGCACTTACTTGGGTTGGCATGGTCAATTTCTCATTGTCAGCTGCATCAGTGGGTGTCACAACCTCATTGATATTTTTAGTTGGTTCATCACTGAACTATGTCTCACTGACATGCTCAGCATCACCACCACCACAGAACAACCCTTCAGAAAGGGACATTATACCTTCGACAGTAGCTACATCTTCTTGGGAACCAACATGCTCTTCTAAGTTCTCTGGTTCTTGAACTTCCACTTCAAATGCTTGGCTACATGTGGTATCATGCATAAGAGCATCAAAATTGAGTGGCCATATAGCAGTCCTTCTAAATTTGGCCTTGATATTAGAAGGTGTGAGAGCCCTTTTAAAAGCTTTACTTGCAAGCTCAGCTAGCTCAAACATCTTTACTTCCACCCCTGGATTCTTTTCCATCCATGAAGCTTGCTCGACCTTGAAATAGTTCTTGAAAGGCCCAAACACACTCACATAAAGGGGCTGCAATCTGTGAGTAGTATGAGCCGGCAATGTTAACAGGTCAATGCCCAACTTATTGGCCTCCTCGATTGTTTTCACAGCCATGTGGCTTCCATTTCCATCTAAAATCATCAAGTGCCTGTTTTCAGGTGAGACACCACCCGGTATAGAAGAAGCAAAGTGGAAAAGCCAATTTAGGAACAATTCCTTTGTCATCCATGCATGTGGATGTGCAGCCATGCATGCCCCTGGTTCACAATTCTGTATATAATTTTTTAGTTGAGTTTTACCTTTAAATAGATAAAATCCTGGTATTGATGAACCAATTGCATTGACACAGGCAGGAATTGTGATCCACTCCCTGCTCTTAGGCAATATCTTAGGCACATTTATACTCCCTTTCTTGGCAATTACCCGCATACGACAATTTCTTCCTGCCTTTAAGCCTGTTTCATCACAGTTCCATATATGGTCTGGGGCATATGAGTGTTGGTCATATGCAGCAGAAAGAGTGTTATATAACTTGGAAACAATTGCAGGGCATAGATTTAAAGCCCAGTCTCTGTCAAGGCCCTCCGTTGTACGTAACACAAGGTCTGGATGCCTCTTTTTAAACCCACTCCACCATGAATTACCAGGAAAACCATCTTTAAAGGGGTTTGGCCTCCCTTGACAGATTTGAGATACAATGGATTTAAGTTGTATAAGCTCTAACCCATGTCCCAATTGGGCTATCTCCTTACACCACTCCACCACCTCATCCTCCTCCTCTTCAGTCATAACTGTAACAAGCCCTCTACGCTTTGTATTAGTCAACCCATTTATCCAATAGTGTATGTTAGAGGCAACAATAACATGTTTTTTCGCAGATGCACGGATTGAATATCCCTTAAACTCGATGTCATAAATTGCAGCGAGCATGTCTTGCTTCGTCCAGCCTCTGATTGCACTGATTTTCTTTGTTGAAATTTCACCTTGTATTGTGGTCGAAGGTGGCTCTGTGGATGATGGTGGGCTGGGATGATCTGAAACCACAGGGTCCTTTTCAACTACATTACTGGGAGCAATGGGAGCATGGACATCCTCATCTAATGAATTGCTCCGCAGTTGGGCCCCCCTTCTCCCTCGCCTCCTGTTCCTTATCCGATCTGCAACAGAAACTCTTGGCATGGCTACAACCTGCAATTTCCAACATCGTTAAGAAATTTGATAAGTATTACAGCACAACTGTATAGAGTAAACTATAATTATGTATGAATTCCAAAATTTCTGCTAATAAGATGAAATCTTCAGTTGTTTGTTGTGAATTAATTGGCATTGAAGTATTACTTGTCAATTATGTATTACTTGTAATATCAACATGAGAAAGATATGTGATACCTACATGGCTGTTAGCTACATGGACTTGTCTAAAATCAGTAAGTGCCTATTTTAAAACGGACTTATCTTTGGACATGGACTGTGTGTTAGAACTATTTTTATTGAAAGATTTTACTCAATATAAAGTCAATATCCAAATCTGCTTAATAAGCACAACAAAAGGAGGAGGCAACTACATTTATATTGTAGGCAACTAGAAATGTATGTTTTTTGTGAATTAATTGACATTGAAGTATTACTTATCAATTATGTATTACTTGTAATATCAACATGAGCAAGATATGTGATACCTACATGGCTATTAGCTACATGGACTTGTCTAAAATCAGTAAGTGCCTATTTTAAAATGGAATTATCTTTGGACATGGACTATGTGTAGGCGTTCAAGGTTTATGAATCCTTTGTTTTTCTTAGGGAAACCCTCTGCCCGATAGGCATTGTTCCTATGTAGTTAGTAGGTTGTTGTTCTTATAAATTTTGAAGGGCACTGTTCTATGTAGTTAGTAGGTTGTTGTTCCTATGTAGTTAGTAGTTTGTTGTTCCTATGTAGTTAGCAAGCACTTTTCCTATGTAGTTAGTAGGTTGTTTTTCTTATAAATTTTGAAAGATTTTACTCAATATAAAGTCAATATCCAAATCTAGTTAATAAGCACAACAAAAGGAGGAGGCAACTACATTTATATTATAGGAAACTAGAAATAGCTACATGGACTTGTAATGGCCTAAACGCTGTTAGCTACATGGACTTGTAATAGCTTGAACACTGTTAGCTACATGGACTTGTAGTAGCCTGAACGCTGACAACTACATTTTCTCCATAGAAATTGATGTACTGTTCTTAGGGGACTGTGTGTTGGAACAATTTCTTGAAATATTTTACTCAATACTGGACTTAAAGGTTTAGAAAAATTCCAACTTGAAATTTGGAGTAGCTAATTAGTAAGCTAGTTTGAACACTCATAGCTTCTTTAATCTACGTGATTTTCTTATAAACATAACTCTCATTACTTACAAACTTAACATAGTTTCTCAACTAAAATAATGATAAAGTACTCAATATCTTGAATAACATTATTCAAGAACAATGAAACACCTGTATGTCTCCAGCAACGCTCCAGCAACTGATGAAGAGAGTGAATGTAACACTGTGCACACACTCTGTCTGGAATGTAACACTATGCACACACTCTGTCTGGAATGTAACACTGAGCACACTCTGTCTGTATGTTTGGAACACTATCTGAAAAGGATTGTATGTCTGCAAAATGGAAACTCACTGTCTGAAAACTCACTTTCTGAAAACTGTATGTCTGCAAAATGAATGGAACACTGTCTGAAAACTCTGAATGTATGTCAGTAGTAGCTTAAGAGTTTAATGAATGCCTCAAATGCAATAATATTTGATGTTTTATAGTTTTATGATCTAGAATTTAATTGGTAGGGAAGATTGGCATGGATTGCCATCTCCCAAATTTAATTCTGTGTTGTGGATTGATTTGTACATGATCCAATGGCTGAAAAGATTTCATGGTTGATCCTTGTGCTTTCCTGAATTTAATTCCTGAATTGAAATCCTTTCCTAAATTTAATTCCTGTAATTCTAGGGCTGTTGTGTTTAATTCTTGAAATGAAAGGTTGGGCGAACTATTTCCTGAATTGAATGGTGTCATTTAATGTCTTCAATAGGCTGAATGGTTAAAAAAACATGTACATATGGCTGACAGACATTTCACCTATTTTTGTGCAGGTGTTACCCAGTCCTTGTGCATGTGTTACCCAGTCCTTGTCCAGGTGTTACTAAGCAATGAGATCTATTGCCCCAATGCAAAATCAGTGGGTGACTGTTTGATGGGATAACTGTACTTTTGGATGGAAAGCATTGTAATGTTTTGTAGTGCATTTTTCCTTAGTTGGTAAGTCAGAACTAGAGGTACTTGAGACAATAGGTCTTGTCAACTTCTGATGTTAAGACTTGGTGTATGACAGTTGTTGGTCTAGTAAAAAACTAGGTCCATTTTGGACATATTTATATAACTTATATAACTTATTATCAAATATTTATATGCATATTTTAGTGAGTTTGTAATTTATGTTTGATGGATGTGTGGGACCAGTACTATAACTACTACAAGTCCTTGCACAACAATAGAAGCCTCTCCTCTAGTTAAATGAAAAGGCGTCCATATTCATTTAATGTTGCGAATCCCTTTGCTTTTACCACCTGCAAGGCAGCCATGGATGATGAATCTCAGTTGCACGACAATTACACGTGGCTGCCACTCACATGGATGGTATTTAATATGCACGGATGAATTTAAAGATGGACGATGATGCTTAGGTAACTGATTTTAATTAATTATTAATTATTGCCATAGTTTAACTAGACTGCTTTTTCATTCTGAAAATCATGGAAATTTAGGAAAAAATTTAAGAAAATCTGGAAGAGATTTTTGTAAATCCATGTTATAACTATCAAACTTTAATATTTTGGGTGCCTTAGAAGTTTTTGATGGCACTGAATCCATTTCCACACTAGGCCTAACCGTGTAGGCGTCAACTAGATTTGATCCTTGACCTCTCAATCTGAGAATACTTAAAGCGGGGACTCCACCAATTAAGCTAACCCTTAGA